>CABFOW010003601.1:37500-59398 GCA_902141385.1 Timema californicum
ACATCTTGTGAATGTGGGGAATGCCAGGCCTCCACCGTGGTTCGGATCCCACGTTAAACTGTAGGTCCTCCATTTCATCTCACAATCATCCTACCCATTACACACCAGCGTAAGTGCGTATAGCCCGAACGGGTAGTAAGACGCGGTGCTAATAATAATATAAAATATTATTCCAAACAAAAGTTGTTTTTATACTCCTAAAGCTTTGGAATGATTAGTTATTTTATATCTCAAATAGTTGCATGTATAATTATGATCAAAATCGGAAACATCCCTTTAATCCTCACAGTAATTGTTATGGTAAAACGAGATGCACAATTTTGTTTGTAAGGTTATACAGAACCTGGATGTTAATTTTAATCAAAATCGTTAGAGCCGATTTTAGGAAATCAATCAGGTAATTTTTCATCTTTAAGTAAACTACACATAATTTTAGGGTTAAATATCCAGCCATTCCAAAAACCCTATGGGGAACTTCATGAAAACCTTAGATACCAAGTCTTAGCCCGACCAGTAAAATGGTTTCGGCTCAAATACAAAATACAGAACTGAAAAAAACGAATGAAACGTCGAGAATTATAAAAATTTCAAGTTAAATTTCTTTAGTGATCCCAATTTTAGCTCTTGGAGACGTAGCAAGAAAGTAAAAATGGTGTAATACAATGCAAATATACCTACACATCAAACCTCCTGCTAAGCATTTTTGAAGAAGATAAAAATCATAATGCAAAATTGATTACTTGTATTCAAAATGTGAAATATTGTTTTGGGTTTGTCATTTAAATTAAGTTTTCACAAAAATGTACTATTGAATTATTATTTTTCACCCCATATTATCTCATCTGTGATATCCACATTTAATTACGCTAGTCAGGGAGGGATGTGGAAGGAGGAATTTAAAAGAAATGTACCCAAATTTACGGAGGAAAGTGAAAAACCATTTAGGAAAAACACCCTTGGCACAACCGCTAGGATTCCATCCCCGACCTGCTTGTCACCGGCAAATCAGACACGATAAGCCTGACAATTAAAGCAATACCATTAAAAATAGTAAATAAGATTTTAAATGAAAGAAAAGGTGGAATATTCGCATACATATTCATACGACGCAGCAGATATCTAGGACCCTTGACGTGACACAGTTAACTCGGCAGTCTGTTGCTAGAGACGGCCGTGGCATAATACAATCGGGTACTAGGACATGGTGACAATAATAATAATCATGCAATGGAAATGTACACTGGACTCACTTTTGTCAATCTATAACTGTAACACATAACGTCATTCGTTTCTACAAACAAGACTGGATACAAGACCTGTTGGAAACTCTAGTCTTTGCATGTGCGACCAATGCTGGCGCTACAGATTTTGCCATTTTGTGAAAATGCTGACTGGCCGTCTCTATCTTACACTCTCTACGCCCTCTTTTATCCTCCATGATCGCAATTAGAAACCACATCAAATAAAATATAATTTTTACATTACGCTCCTGACAATCGCTGCCTACCATCCGACATTGTGTACAATTGAGTTTACAATTTAGTACACACACATAACCTCAGGAGCCCACTGGGTGCTGCACTCAACTGCGGGTTAAACCAAACACAGTAAAATGGGGTGCTAGAATGAGGCGAGAGTTCATTAAACTGAAAGATCACAGTCATGGCAGGGAAGAGGTGTTGAGAGAAAAAAGAGAGAATCACATTGTGTTTCTGAGAAACTTCACCTACATAGTACCTGAAAACGGTTGAATCCTTTACTTTAAGTCTAAGAATCAGAATTGACACTTTGTTTCAACTAGGACTTTGACTCTAATCATATTGAGTACTGTCTAATTTATTACTATGCTCTAATATTTTAAAATAATTCCCTGCACTAACGCACGTGTGGCACTATAGGTTAGAAAGGAATGTCTATTGAGACTAGCGAGAAAAAGGGGAGATATTCCACCACTCTGCAGCGTGATTATGTTGAATCCACTCCAGTTAGTAATTCCTACATATAATTTAATTTGTTAATTTTATACTCCTGCAGTGACGGCTTGTTAGGAGCTGGAAAACATCATATTCAGGATGCCTAAAGGAGACAAGAAGAAAAAACCGGAGAATCTCTTGGAGGGGACGGATTCCGGGTTGTAATGTCCCAACTTGTAAACCTTGTCTTGTTTCGAAAAGGAAGAATGAAACTGAAGATTTAATATTTTATTTGTATTTTATATTTAAATTCTGGAATTCTCTTTATTTTGTAATATTATTTTTAAATATTCATTTGCAGTTTAGAATATTTAAGCCCTCCAGGCAATTTGGAAGTCAATATGTTTCTTCTATTTTAAATGTGCTTACTGGGTGCGTTGGAGGATGAAACAAAAAAACGGAAAGAGCTGATCCAGCACTGTGTTTTCGTTCCAAGAGAAATACACCTTTTCCTTAGCACAGGGCGGTTGCATTGTCCAGCTAACCAGAAAGCTAGAATTCAAACTACTCTCTTGATTTAGGTCGAGATTGTCAGTCTACTCTGGTGCAATCGACGATGTCATCAGAATTTGAAAAAGACGCGTGGAAGAAACGCGCTCTCACTGTCACACGATAAGGAGACGCGCAGTAATCGGGGTGGTGACAAGACGTGTTTTGCTTATCGTCACATATTTAGTTATGATTTAATGTACAGTGACTAGCGTAGAGACGGGTCGTTTGTACAAGCTAGAGTTGTTAGTTATTTTAGTAATACATACAACAAGAATACTTTTTAACAATAAATTAACATACAAGTGATCAAAGTATATTTATTGTTTGAGTGAGAATTTCCTTATATGATAACCACGTCGAGAAGGTAAGCTGAGCTAGCCAAGGATAGATATCAAGATTATAAATCATCTTTGCGAATTCTACAAATGACGAGCCATCGAGGGGCTTTCATCACAAAAATACCCATTGAGAATTTAATATTTGACTACCCAACGAGGGGCTTCGTAGAATATTATAAAATGAAGCCCAACAGTGAGGATTTCAGCATAGAAGCCTCTTTAGACCTTATAAATTGGTACCCATCGAGGGGCTTCCGAAGAGGAAGAGTTGAACAAGAGCGTACTGAAAAAGAAAAATGTGAGCCAAAGCATGAATGCGATGCACAATTTCATCAACAACCTGTTCCATGACAAGGTCACCAAAGGTGTCATGAGCAAGCTCAACTTCGAAGATGACAATCTGCTATTGATAATAGCAAACCACGAGGGACAGATCCAGAAAATGGACAAGGAGAACATGCGACTTAAAGAAGAAGATTCAAGAGGAAGTGACAACTATGAAACCCACCTTTGCACAGATAGCGGCAGCAGGCTGTCAGGAGGACCAAGGTTCAGGATAGCTCCAACCCAACGGGTCATAAGAGAGCTGGAGACCAAGACCAGCAAAGTCTTATTTTTTTCTAGGAAAGAGGAGGATGCGAAGGAAATTCAATCAAAGGTAATGTCAAAGTTAAATCCAACCAAGGACAGAATTAGGATACGTTCTATCAGGTCGACCGATAAGGTAGTGGTCACGGAGACGGAGACTATAAAGGACACAAACAAGGTAAGGCAGGATATACTGGAACTTGAGGGGCTCAAATATGAGAACCCGAGGAAAATACGACCACTAGTGACGATCTTTGACGTACCCACATACATGACAATGGACGAAATAAAAGAAAAAATATGGACAAAATCTAGAAGTTAAGATTACGAAGAAGAAGTTTGATGAGGGGTTCGAGCTGGAATTTCAGATGGAATAGAGGGAGAGGAGTGTCACCAACCACATCGCTGAGGTCTCACCAAGAGTTCGAAGTTTTCTGGTTGGGGACCACGTATACCTACGATTCAGCAGCGTCTCGGTAAAGGACTTCCTTGTGGTGGGTGACAAGGTGCAAAATAGGTGCAGGGACTTAGGGCACCGAGTTAAGTTCTGTCTAAAGAAGGAATCGGCGTGTGGGTACTGTGGCAAGGAAGGCCACGAATTGAGAGACTTTAAGAAAAAATTGAAGAAGTGCATCTCTGGTTCTAGCAGAGAGAAAGAAAAGTGTACACACCCAAATACCAGGGAGTGTTCCACGTACCAATTGCTTCTGGACAGACAAATACAAAGCACGGACTATGATGAGTGACGATATACGAGTATTGACAACAGTATTACAGCGTTTACTAGGCCAACTCACCCGGATGAATACGGAGATATAATGCGATGGAAGTAAAGGTAAGCCCAGTAGTAAGAAGAAACATTCACCCTCAAGGGTTCGGAGAAATATGAGGCGAGCTGCTTAGCAGAGAAAAGGTAAGCTTGCCAGGGTGCCTGTGGCAAAATACCAATTTAAATCTAGAGAGGGTGTAAGATTTGGGGCGTTCGAAGATGGACATTTTTGAAAAAGTGTTCGATCTTAATACATGGTAGAGTTATAGAGGAGGATACGGAAACTGTAGAATGGATGGAAGGTGAGCAGCAACGACGAAGCCACCAGAAACGTCTCTTATGAAAGAGAAGGCAGCAGATGAGGGATGAGGGAAAGGCACCGGCAGAGGAGAAGAGCCCGAGTGAGCCGAAAGATTTAGTTGACCCAAGTCAGATGTATGCGAACTTCGAGGAGACCTTCCAGCTATCGATGCTGAGGAAGCAACAAACCCTCTATCTGATCTTGAGGCATATGATTAGGATGGGTCATGCATGACAAGGGTGCGTCTGTTGATTTTGCCACCCCTGAGGCCTTGGACAGGATTCGGCTTAGATCAATGAACCAGTCGACTGAGGCAAAGCCACTTCTTGAGAGAATTAATAAAGTCTTCAAAAGGAGGAATGGGAAGCTCAATGTTGAGGAACCCTAACAGCACTTTGTGAAAGATAACGGTCGCATAGCATTTGATTCTAAGGAAGTTTGGCTCAAATGTTATGTGTTTACACACAGCCCGTAATGTCTGATATAGATTTTAAAATAAAAATTGGGCAGTTGAATGCTACGAGGAGCAGGACCATTATGAATGCGATCAGGAAAGTGGTGGAGGAATTACAGCTGGACATTGTCTGCTTGCAGGAACCGTACAGCACTACGAGTAGTAGAATCTTGCAAATGCCGGCAACTACGAGAATTGCGGCGACTGGGGAGTCACCGGTGAGTGTGGTGTTAATCTTCAATAGTCCTATTACGGTTATGACAATTGATCAGTTCTGCAATGAAAAGGTAATATGTGTCGAAGTAAGATCGAGAATAGGCACATTCATTCTTGTCAATATGTACTTCCGGTTCAGAGAGGATGTAAAGCATTACCTAGATCAGATAGAAATTATTGACGACGTATATGGAAGAACTCCAATGATATACCCGAAACGCCTAGTCACCTTTATGGTTTAGTGAAGTGTTGAAAAGGACCTATAGTAGAAAAGGTAGCTAAAGGCGTATAAGACAGGGGGGGGGGGAACTAGGAGGTAATAGTGGCGAGGCAGGTGGAAGTAATGAACCAGATAGGGATTCCGCTTACATATATGGGAAGAGACGGAGAGAGCTCCAACAGAGACGTCACAATCTTCAATCGGGAGGCGGCTGTGAATATTAAGAACTGGAAGGTACTGGACGGGATGACAATTAGTGACCATAATCTGATCACTTTCGATATCGAGGCGAGTGAAGCTGTACAGGTTCAAGCGGGGAAAAGACTGAGGTATAACATCAGGAAGGGCGATTGGGATAGGATAAGGGGGCTGCTGGCGCTAACACCTGAAATCGAAAAAAGAGGTGAACTTGAATGCCGGCACGAAAGAGTTTACAAGATCTATTCAGAGAGCAATGAGGACAGCCATCCCTCTATTTAAGGATAGATACCCTGAGTATCGGAAATAAATCATGGAACGAGCGGTTGAGCAAGCTTAGAAGGAATACGAGAGCGGCACGCAGGAGGTATCAAAGATGCAATGATCCTGCGGGTCATGCCTTACTTCTCAATATTTACAAAGGGAAAAAGGACGAGAATGAATCCGCCCTGGTGTCGAAATAGAGGGATAGCTGGGAGCAATAGGTTCAAGAAGAGCTTAGGAACAACGCGACAGTGAAGATAAGGCCCCCATCTATGATCTTTACACTGAGGAAGCCGGGTGGATAAATGACCTTGTTCTGGGTAGAGTCTGCAAGATTAATGCTGAATACCTTGCTTCCGGATGACAATGCGGACCCGGGCGACAATGACGAGAACCAGGTAATGGCTAGACAGGAAATGATGAAGGAATACGATAAAAGAGAGGCGAATGATCCAGTGACCCAGGTTAAAATAATTAAAGTAATAACTGAAATGTAAAGTAAGAAGGCTCCTGGACATGATGGGGTCAAGGTTGAGGTCCATAAGAAAATCAATTAGCAGATAATTTAACTCTCCTGCACCAAGGAAGAGCGCTAAGTTTTCACACGCAAAGACGACATACGTGCTGTTTCGGGGGTAATTAAGAGAGACCCGATGATAAAGATTAATAGACAGGCCATTCTACGTAGTAGATCTTTGATTTTGTTTAAAAAAATCTTTATATTTAGGTCAAGTTAGTTTTAGAGCCATACAGGTGGTGGTTTAAGCTGGAAGTAGGCGGAACGAAATATCCGATAGGACACCCCCCTCCCCACTGGAGCTTTCACTGACTCTGGGGACTATTAGATCCAGAGGTCGGCGGGACAGCCAACGGTGGAGAGTACCGTGGGCGTAAAATACTTGGAGAGGGCCCACTAGTAGGACAAAAACTATATAGTAGAATTAGAAGGACAGTTAAATTAGTTGCAAATTACATAATTTAACTATTATTATTATTATTATTATTACCGCGTCTTACTACCCGTTCGGGCTATACGCACTTACGCTAATGTGTAATGGTAGGGTGATTGCGAGATGAAATGGAGGACCTACAGTTTAACGTGGAATCCGAACCACGGTGGAGGCCTGGCATTCCTCACATTCACAAGATGTCTTGTCAGAGGTGAAGGAAGGGTTTGGTAATCAGATAAATCTTTGCCGGGGCCGAGGATTGAACCCCGGCCGCCAGCGTAGAAGTCTGACACCTTACCCCTAGACCGCCAGGTCACCAATTTAACTATTGTTTAGACATTGGATATGGTATAATAGATGATATAGACAATATATGTAAGTATATTTAGGTCCCGAACTACCCTTATATGTCGGGATAGATAAAAAATAAATACATAAATAAATTCCTTGTTTATAAACGATTACTATTTTCATAATGGTTTGTTTTGTAAAAAACTATGTCCCTTTAACAGATTTAAAAATTAATAAAAAATGGGATTTTTTAATAAAAAAGTTTTTAAAATATATTTTATTGAAAAATGTATTTGAGGTATTTAATGTGCATTTTCTAAACCGAATGATTATATAAACATAAGACTTATAAACTAACTTAAATAAATTTAGAAGAGACAAAACATTTAGCCCCCAGCCATTAATTCAGCACTATGAAAGGGAAACCCTCATTTCACCAGGGTACATTTTTCGACCATGCCATATATTGAACCCAGGACTCTTATCTCATTAGACAGAGAAGTTAACAAATGTGCTAAGGTGTCGGACTTTTTGAAATAAATTGAAAGTAGAAGTTTGACAACTTGAGGTTATGGCGAGCCCATATACGTACACAATTATCTGTCAGCTCTCTCACTCGGAATGGAACCATGGTCCTCTGTATCAGATACCAGAACGGGGTGGATGCGAGTGCGGGCATTAGAGGAGGTCCAAGACGCACGGACCACTCTCGGACAACTGGTCGCGCACAAGACGGCATTGTTTCCCAGGAACGCGGAAGGAAAGGAGGCGCGCCAGCCCACACGACTGAAATACTGGCTCGTCGGCCCCCCGTCTCGGTGGCTAGACTGCCTTTACGGACGAAATAACTTTTTGCTGCCAATACCCTTTATGAACGAACAAAGTAAGAATGGAATTTAAGGAAAAAATACATCAATATTTCACACTTGGATGAAGGCGTATATACAGTTTGGTACAAAGATTGTGGTAAATTAGTTTCTTCCCATGCATCAGTGGTCACGCAGACTAAACAATAAGCTCATCTAGTATGTTTCGCTGTTGGTTAGAGTATCATGGTTCGAATTCCGGTCGGGCTTTACCTAAATGGTTTAACACCCTCCCCCCAAGAAGATGCAGGTACGTTCCCTCTAAAATGCAACCTTTCTCATCCCTATTCCACTAACGTACAGTAGCCTCATGTCATCTTTGGTGCTGACTGACAGCTCACAGCTGACAGCTAAAGGCTTTGGAAAGCTACCAGACCAAATTATGTATCCCTACGCCAAACCATATGATCTGCAAAAACATGTGTTTAGCAGCTGTCACTTCTGATGGTCAAAATGTAGGTGTATACCTAAATGTTGACTGTCGTCTGTCAGCTGTGAGCTGTCAGTCAGCACCAAAGAAGCCGCAGGGATACTGTAGTTAAATGCGGATGGCCCTGACGGGTGGTAGGTTCCCTTTCAAGCCACAATGTAACTTTTCACACGACGCGGGGCACAGTAAGCACATGCGAAAGTGATTTTTTATTAGCATCCCGTATTACTACCCGTTCGGGTTATACGCTTATGTACTAGTTACGCCAATAGTTTTAGGGATTAACGAGGTTATAGTTATACATTTTCGTGGAAGGAGAATGCAAAATCATTTAGAAAAAACCCTCTCAGTACACGCGATCTCTTCGTCATCGGCAGTCTACTGCGAGTGTGTCACGTTATACCACGTGGTCGCCGAAGCAGGTGATGCTGCAATTTGATGAGCACTTTCACACGACACACAATTGGTGGCGATTCACGTGTGTTAGATAGTTACATATTCTACGCGGATAACCTGCCAAGTTCAATAGAAGCCCAACTAGGACTTTGACTCTGCTCATATTGAGTACTATCTAATTTATTACAATACTCTAATATTTTGAAATAATTGAAAAAACAAAACAATTTTTAATGGTTTTGCACAGGTGTATATATATATATATACACAGTGTATGCAAAAGTATTTCAATAACGTTTTTTAGACCTCTTTCATTTTTAGTATGTGCACCAAACTTTCTAACATCTACTACTACTTTATAAATTAGAAAACTTAACATTTCAATTTCACAATAGATTTATTTAGTAGACATAGAAAAATGGTTACATTTTACAAGTTTTACAAATAGGCAGAAAATGATAGCGTATTAACTCTCTTCTCAAGTTAAATATCCTTGAGTGATTACTTGATTACTGGCAGTGANTATGAAATAATTAAGGTGAAAATGTAAAGGATTAAAAAGGCAATTAAAACTATGCACAATGCATTCAAAAAACGCAAAAGATGAAAACAATAAAAGTTTTAAAAAAGAAACTTTTTAAAATTAATTTATCAACAAATTTACACAAGACGACTTACGCAAGTTTATGCTTAGTATTTTAATATAAAGCTATATATGAATAAATATAAATGGTAATTCGACAGATTGTTTAACTTTCATGTTGTTCTTTCATTCTTTGAGATTTTTTTTAACTCAATATAATACAGTGGGAACTCTTTAGTCCGGTACGTTTTGAACCTGCCGCCATTAGTTTTAGAAGTGGCCACCAGGACGGTTCCAATATCAGTACAAAGGCACCAAAGTTGTTTTCATCTGCATCTGAGTATTTTGGTTATACATTCTTGTTTTGGCTTTTATTCTGGCTGTATTTTAACCTTTGTGTCTTCCAAGAAAACAAAAGCTAGGAAAAGGTATGTATCATTTCCTGTTTTAAGATTTATTCTATCTTTTTATGACAAAGCAATAAGTATGTAACCCGCCTCGGTGGCGTAAAGTTCGTTCACGGTAGGAGTTTACCTAAGAAAGGACTTTTTTCCCTACCAGAAATCTATTATATAGTAGGATATTGGTAAGAAAAAAGACCTTTCAGAGGTAAACTCCTACCGTGAATGAAGTATAGCCGGCTAACGCTTTAGTCGTGTTGAGCTCGACTGCTAAGGGCGGGGAGATGGAGGTTCGAATCTCGGTCGGGTGAACTGGGTTTTTTTCTAAATGGTTTTCCACTATCCCTCCACGTAAATGCGGGTTCACTTCCTCTAATCAAACCTTCCCAATTCCTAATCCATTAGCGTAATTAGTACTTAAAGCGTATAACCCGAATGCATAGTAAGACGCGGTGCTAACTTAAAAAAAAAGTATGTAGAGGAATAAGGCAAACCTAGGGGATAAACATAAGGGGTACCTGATCTGTACAAAGGGTTCTTAGGAGTCAAATTCTGTGGTCCGATACTTGTAGGGTCCCAAGGGTGCCGGAATAAAGAGTTTCAACATACCGTACCATATTCTACGACTGTAAATTCATTATCATCCACTTTCAAAATTAGTGTGTTTGAAAAAAATTAATAAATGCATCTCAAGCTATTGTTTGTGAATATACCTAGTGTAAATTAAATCAGATAATATTGATATATTGTTTATTTCGACACCCGTGGTCAAGTTGGGAGTAGGGGGGGAGGGGGTCCATGTCGTAAGCCCGATATCGAGCTATACCAACCGAACGGCCGCCGATGCTAGTGATGAAAGTGCTAACATTTGCGGATAAAGGGTGTCATGTGATTTGCACGATGAGAACTAAGGCCATTAATCTCGGTTTTCTAGACCGAAGCCACTACCTATTTATTAAAGTAGCTAATTTGTCCTCACAAGGCTGAGTTTGACATAAATGTTGAAAGCAGTGGGGATCAAGCCCGAGACCTCTGGTTATGTATCCAGGAACTCTGCCCACTATCCCACAAACTAAGTGAATAAGTATATGTTATTTATGTAATAAGGGAATTCTTATGTATACAAAACACGAAGTTTTTTTTAGCACCACGTCTTATTATCCGTTCGGGTTATACACTTGCATTCTAATTACGCTAATGGTTTTAGGGATTAGGAAGGTTATATGTAGATGAAGTGTAACGGAATTTGCGTGGAATCAGAGTGGAAGGCCATTTTGGAAAACCACTCCCAGCACACCCAACCGAGATTCGAGCCTCGCTCTCCCGTCATCGGCACTCTAGTCTACTGCGAGAGTGGCGTCAGACCATGCGGCCACCAAAGCGGGTACAAAGTCTAGTTAGTTCGCGAAATGACTGGCCATTTCTAGCTTTGGTCACCAATATCAGCCAAATCACGAACTATATAATAATTTACCAGCAGGTCGGGCATTGGCCAGACAGTTCTAGACATGGCCATTGGAAACTGGCCAAAGTAAATAATTTTCTTACATGTAACACAACATATTAGCTCGTTTAAACTTACATCTACTTGTTGAGCATTCTCTTGAGCAGAAGTATCTTGAAATCCTTGACCTCCAGTTAAAGACTGACTCGATAATACTGAGCTTAGTGATTTTTATTCATCCAGAATTGACTTAAAATTAATGGTTTCAGTTATTTCCTATCTAGTACATTATACCTATATGATTTATATATTACCACAGTTACAATTAGTTTCAAATATTTCCTGTCTAAGAAGGGTTCGTTTGGGGGTGGGGAGGGTCTGGTCCCCACTGGCATCCCCCACCCGAAGGGCGACTCCCTATCCCCAGTGGTTAGGTTAGGTTGGGACTGTGTTATCCAGCACTTTTAGACACTGGCCAGGCTGCCGTGGTCAATTCACACTATGATTGGCCAGAACGTGAATTTAAATTCCCCCCATACCATCAATATTTCGCAATATGACTGGACAAATGTGCGACGAGTCCAGCTAATTCGCGAAGTAGCCGGTTTTGAACCTTGTCCGTACACCCAATTTGCTAAAAATCTTTGAAAATAGATTTTGTTTAATGATCTTGATCTAGGATCCACTTTAAAAGGTTATAAGTAAATTATGTATATACACACAATACAGTTTATATTCGTGTAGCTTGGGGCTTTTTGTTTCTTTTGAACACTAAATATCATTACTAAACAATTTTGTTCAAAACTCTGGATGTGTGGGTCTTAGTTATTATAATTTGAAGAAAACCAAAACATACATGATGTCTATGAATTATTCACCCCATTGTAAGCCTTGATACATTCTGAATTCTGATTTACTGAATTGACTAAACTGTGGTGCTTAGTTATTTCATGGCGCTAGGAGCTCGAAAGTTCATACCCGCACTTAAGAAAGTATCCCAACTATCCCTATCTTGAGCTAATTATATCTAGTACCCTCATTACACCTTATCTCTTTCAGGTACATTCTAATGTTATCCTCCAATCTGCGTCTAGGTCTTCCCAATGATATCTTCCTATTTAGCTTGCCAGTCAGTACCCGGAACACGGTTCTATATTCCATCATTCACTGTGGTAGAATACTTGGTTCAAATAAAAATACAGTCAACTCTCGATAACTCGGACTTAGAATAATTCGAACAAAATTTTCCTAAAATAAAATATTATATAGTAGTAACACGCCAGCCGCATGCTGGTAGGTAAAGAATATGATAGTAGTAGTTTGTTGCGGGTGGCTGGCGGAGGTTTTGCAACGCAGCGCTACTACTCCCATCTCGCCCCCGCACATACAATGCAGTATATAGATAATTTGCAAATACTATTGACCTATTGTAATCTCAACCTTTCTCATTTCAGTACTTAGCTGTGTTATTTGTGTATGTGGCTTATTCAATAATACATACCTCGTCACATTAAAGTGTACTATTACTGTAGATAAAGTATTAGTTTTCATTCCTTAGGCACAACTTTACTTCCCCTCGATAAAACGGATTTTTCGTAGCTCGGACAGACCCCCAACCCGCTTTAGGACAAGTTATCGAGATAGTTAAGTGTATATTGAATTGTGTTAATGATTACCGTAAATTGTTTTGACAAAACTGTATACTTACCGTAGTAAAAATTAAAATATATTAAGTTGTGTTATTGATTACCACAAAATGTTTTGTCAAAACTGTAAACATAATAAAACTAAAAATATAATAAGTGGTGTTATTGACTACCACAAACTGTTTTTGACAACTGTGGTAGTATACTTAGTAAAAATATTTTGAGATGAGTTATTGAGTACCGCAAAATGTTTTAAGATATATCTGGTCAAACAACGGATCACATATCAATAATGAATGATCTAAGCAGTAGTGACAAACCATTTCGTTGAAATGGGTCTATCTCAATCCACCACTGAAATATATGGTAACATTTTTACCCTTATGTGATACATTTTAATTAATTTTTTTAAGTCAATCCAAACGAGTAATTTTCTATTAAGTGCGTACGTAGGCCAAATTTGCTCACGCTACATACTTTAGTTTAGTCTTTGAATGCAAGATACTCGATACCACAAAAAAGTAGACCTCTTTAAATAAGGTATTGAGTTGTAAATTTCCACAAAAATCACAAAACATCCTAAATGCCATTGATATGATTTGGATAAGCAATAAAGTTGACTTAAGCAATTTATCGCCCGAGTATGAAGACTTGTTAAACATATTGATAGAAAGATAATATGGTCACCATATCAGTAATTTTCCACGAGCTTGTTCCGTTGATGCTGCAAAATAAAAAAAGGGTAAAAATAGAATAAATATACTGGTAAAACCTTTTAAATGGCTTGTCTTAAAATGTAATGAGCCAGACGTCCTGTTGCTAAAAAGCATTGTTATGGATCTTAAAGGATATGACGTTAGACTTTACAAGAGCGTATCTCAAGAAAAACTCCCTCGTGGTCACTAATAGTTGGAGGCAGACAGCTCCAGACGGTAACCTCACCCCCCAAAAAAGTATTAATACATTTGGAAAGAACGATACGTGGAATAGCTTTCTATATTGTCACGGGCAGTGGCACACCCAGGAAAAAACAACGGGGTGGGTGGAGGGCATAAAATGCACCGAAGCTATTAGTTTTGTAATTTTTCCCGATTGGGAATTTTATGAAACTTTTAATGTGTGTAGCTGTATACCTTTACATTATCATATAAGTTTAGTTGCAGTGAGAGTTATTTTTATTAAATCCCCACTCATTGCAAATGCGGGTACATTTACTCAAAATTCTACAGACCTCACTCCTACCAGGTTTGCGTAGCTAAATGCGTTGAGTCCGGATAGGTAAGACACAACGTGAAAAAAACACCTTTGAGTGAAATATAATAATAAAATAAATAAGAAACAGCCCACTTCAGTGGCCGCGCTACTTTCGCAGTAGACTAAACAAACAATGACGGGGTGATCGAGGTTAGAGTCCGTCAGGTGTACTGAGGTATTTTTCCCAAAATGGTTTTCCACTCTCTCTTCACGCAAATGCTGGTATACTTTCTATACATTTAGTCTCCTTAATCCCTAAAACCATTAGCGTAATTAGTACAAAAGCGTACAGCCCGAAGAACGCGGTGTAAAAAAACTACTAGGTGGAAAAATAAATATATAAACGTGCACAATGCTACGCGCCTATCGTAGCCCTTTTTAAAATCAAAAGCTTTATAATGAAAATTACCATGGATGTAGAAAGCTAATTTTTCTAGGGCGGGTCCACTAGAAGGTTTTACCATACCTTTAACCAATAAAAGTTTGTATATGCATATATTGATCCCCCTAGGGGACCATCAAGTTCCAGGGGGAACAAACCCCTTTGAATTCCTTTCTTTCTATGCACTTGCGAACTACCCCGGCTAAGAGAACGCTCTAGATTCAGAGAAAGACAGCACGCAACAGAAACCACTCGGAGACTTGAACGCACAGTAGGAAAGAAACTCATTCTGAGCTTTCTCTATCTAGTAGATTTGAAACATGGCTGGCGAATTTTCCTTTAATTTCTGTTAGAATTTTTCCACTATTTAAATAGGACTAATGTACTCAAGATATAAAAAATTAAAAAATTTCAAAGCACACTCATCAGTTTAATTTATCCTAAAGACGTTAACATTAGAACTATTATTTAATGAGTTACAATTTCAAGAATTACATGCACCATAAGCAAGACTTAAAATGTGCTCCTGGTTGTATTTTGTTTAATATAACTAAGCCACACCCTATGCATGACACAACATAATAATAACAGGGGGGAGGGGGGAGTGGTGCCATTGCGTTTTAGGCGAGCGCTTAGATTCCCATTGTTGAGGGGCCGGTCTTAGTTCCAATATGGCAATAACAGTGATTCTATCCCACTCACGTATAACTATAACGCTTAGTGATTGAATACGTAACGAACGACTATTATAGATTAGATCATATGTTGGTTGCCTCCTAAATGCGAACAGAACAAAATTCGTCTGGACATTGGATATTTAGGTGATCATAACATTTTAGGTGTGTCCAGAGTGCGGGAAAGTTTGAGAAACTCGCGGGAAGTCCTACGTAACTGTGAATTCACATGTTCGCCGAAAAACTAGCGCAGAACAGAAACGTGGTCACGTGACTCGCTCTAAGCCAATCACAGGATTTCCGCTTAATCAGCGCAAGCTGTTCTGCTAAAGTTCAACTATTCTCTACTTTGTCCGCTCTGCTCGAGATGTTAGGACAGGAGAACCAATCAAATCTCAGAATCAACCATCTAAAATCAGTGCGCACGTACTTTTGTCAACGCATGCGCTCTAGAGCCAGAAGCTAGCAGAAAACTTCGTTGACGTTGTAAAGATATTTGAAAAAACAAACCAAAAAACCCAACCTTAATTATGGCGTGTGCGTATATATGTATTGGATTGTGCCACGACACAGCATTTTAATTTGAAAACATCCATAGGGCGAATCATCTAAAATATAGTTTATCCCCTATGAAATAATATATTTTGATAATCAGCTGTTTTAAAGCGTTGCAATGCATCATGGGTTAACTTAAAATGTGTGAATTACTGCAAAGATTCTGCTTTATATTTCTCGGTGGACGTGTGAATCAAGCTTAAGGGTGGTGACACGGGTGGAAGGGGTTGCTGGCAGCCCCCGTCAGCCCCCGGGGCTTTACCCCTAATCTATAGTAATTCTCGAGTATGTAATTTAGTTAAATTTAGACTGACAAGGTTGAAAGGCCACAAAACTACTAGGCGCCCGTGGGCCTGCCTTATTGTCAAATTAAGGGCAGGATGGCATAGCGTGGCCAGCTATAAGCTAATGATGAAGATAAGATAAGGTTTTAGGCATTTAGAATAATTATGTAGATAAGTTATATGGAATATATTATTTTAAGTTCAACTTTACAATAATTTCTCCTTCAGAAAGTTATGTTTACTTTCGGCACAGATTTATCTGATTACCAAACCCTTCCTTCAACTCTGACAAGACATCTTGTGAATGTGGGGAATGCCAGGCCTCCACCGTGGTTCGGATTCCACGTTAAACTGTAGGTCCTCCATTTCATATCCCAATCACCCTACCATTACACACTAGCGTAAGTGCGTATAACCCGAACGGGTAGTAAGACGCGGTGCTAATAATAATAATAATAATAATAATAATAATATATTTACTTTATCACGGCGATTATTAAAGGATAAAACCAAGGGGTTGCGATAAGGAGGGTAGCTCAGAGGAAATGAAATCACATTCACGCAGAAAGAGGTAGGAAAAATTGCATATGGAACTAAAGTAGAAATTCGACTTTCCACCCAGTCGACGGCGTCCAAGTAGACCAGATTTTAGATTTTGAATTACATCAAATATTAATTAGTAGTTAGTAAAAAAGGATCACCAAACAACGGAGTAGACTTGGGAAAAAGTATGTGCCTAATCACCAAGAGATGAAAATTCGCAACACAATTTCTTTCGGAGGGAAGCGAGGCCATAGGTCCCGAGTCAATTGAGGCATGTTAAAAATCCCTAATAGATGGTATATGAGATACCTTTCTGTCAAAATTTGTAAGCTAATTCTCACTAGCTCATAAAAATTCAGTGCAGAAAGCAAGGGAAAACAATAACACTTTCATGAATTCTAGTGAATATCCTTTCTCCCAGATAATTCGGGCGGACGACACTAACCAGACGAAGGCTTCAATGCACGTGATGAAATCATCCGAGAGGACAGTCCATCTCATGGATGTAGTTAGAGCACCAATTTCCGGGATTAGAAGATATTGGTTAATCTTCGTTACTGGTGGCAAAAATATTTAATATTTACCTTAGACGGTTTAAATTTCCAGGTTACCTAGTCTGATTTTAGGGCGATGAGAAAGTTGGGGTTTGAATTCTGGTCGATTGTACAGAGTTTTACCTCATAAATGTTTTCCCATTCGTATGTCTTCACGCAAATGCGGGTACATTTTATCTTACTCCTATGTTACTCATACCTTATACATTTGCGTAATTAATATAGCCTATATTCGGCCCGAATGGATGCTAGTATGTACATGGGCATAACTCTAACGGGCAGTGAGACGCTGTGAAATAGAAACTAATATTTTGTGTATAGATCCATCAAATTACATTTTAATGCCTGAGTGTGTAATATTTTGAAGTGCTATATTAGGCTAAGTTATGTTATGTGTCAAGTCATACCCGTAGCAGTAGCCGTGGGGCGCGGTCTATGACGTTCATCTTGTATTAAACTTGTCCGCTGTTGACGGGAGGTCAGAGTTCGGGTGTATTGGGGGTTGTTTTCCTCAAGAGTTTTAACTATGGTTTATCCAGCCTATCTATCTGCTAATACAAGTGCGCCTCCTCTAAGCTACCATCCAACCTCCTCACCTTAAGACATTAAATTTAGCCGTTAAGGTGGAATGGAAGGGACGCGAGGAAAAGACAGTGTTTTTAAAGTTTTTATGGCAAAACCTTTTTTGGCCAAAATCTATAAAATATTGCTTCAGTACAAACATAGTATTTAATTTTCTTCGCATGGTGACTTCAACATTTCTTGAATATTTTTCAAGAGTGTTCTGAAATTTAACGATCACTTTTTCTCTTCATTTAAAAGGGTTGTTAGACAATGCCACCATGCTCTTGACTGATATTAAGGAACTTGTGATATCAACATGTGAAGAAAATTAAATACTATGTTAAGTGGAGCAATATTTTATTTATTTTGGCTAGTAACATTCCAAAAACACTGGCTTTTCTCGCGTCTCCTTCCATTCCACCTTAATGATGATTATAGAAGGCACTAAGTTGAGTGATACTATTTCTGCTATTAGAAAATATAAGTTATTCCAAAATAAAATCTGCCCTCTGAAGTCGGTTGGGCGCGCCTCGTGCAGAGAAGGAGATATGGATCAATACAGCGGCCTTGAACAAGGGGTAGAGGGAGGAAGTCGACACGTGTACAAGAGCTGTGACTCACTTCGTCGTGAACTGGGTCACGCACTCTCCTCTCCCCCCTCAGATACCAAGGGTTCAAATCAGGTCACATTTACCTTCAATGGTGCGAGTGGAAAAAAAAAAGCGGAGGGAGTTTTTCGCGAAGATAAAAATAACTGAACAAACATAGCCTCTTTGGAGAAAGAATTAGGTCACAATAAAGTATGGGGGGTGAAGGGGTGGGTTGTTAGTCAGCCACCACTTCCCTCATTGATGAGTTTTTGGATGGCACGTGTGTAGGGTTGACCTCAGCTCTGCCCGGGGAAATCCCGGTCTTGGTTGTAAGGGGTGAATGAGTGGTGCTGAAGGCCTGAATGAAAAAGAGGTCCTTGCGCCCCATGAATCGAGGGGGTTGAAGAAGAGAAAGAAAAATCTCACAGAGCTCATGCTAAAACGACGATTCTACAGTTCACGGTCTACAGTTAATCGAGGATTTAAGAATACAGTTATAAAGGAAAGTATTTCACTATTTTCTAGAAATATGTTAAGACTTTCGATCAAATTATAAAATATACCACTAATTACCTGGAGGCATTCAAACAAATAAGTTTTCACAAAGATTTTAAAAGAAAGAATTTACTTAATCATCCCATGTATTTCATTTTAGTTAGAATTGCTTGTCATAAAATCAATTTTAGCCTGTATTACAAAATTTAAATAGTTTCTAAGTTTCTTAATATAAATGTATATATAAAAGGATCGCGAACAAAACTCTGAATAATGGTTTTCGTGCTAAACTCTGAATTGTAACAGTTTTCAGAATTTTTATAATGTGTTAGTTGAAAAAAAAAGTCAAAACTGGCACAATTATTCAGGATTTTGCTTTAAACGAACGATTCAACATTCATAAATCGTGAAAATTACTAACTCGGAATCGTAACAATTCTATAGGCGCTGGAGCTGGGGGGAGTTCGGGAGGGGGCATGTGTATATTGCCTCCTCAATGTTTTCTTACAATGGGGAGGTAAGGTTCTTAGGAATATGGTTTAACAATTTACTCATGATTCTCGCGACAAATAACATTGAACAAGTTTGATAGGACTCATATTTTATTCAAAATTCACATTTCTGATTTTTTAAATGGAAAACATCACAATATCAAAATATAAGTATTGTTGAGGCCATGCGTCAATAAAAATTGTATTTTACTATTTCATCAGGACTATAACTATAATATATAAATGCCAATTCAATGATTTCAAAATCATTAAAGTTCATAATTTCATGGGGTCATATTTGCTATTTAATGTACCAATGTTATGGTCAAGGAGTTAAGGTATGGGGATGAAATTTAGTCTATTTAGACAAGCATGAAGTGAACACAATACAATATATGTTAAAAACAAATATTTTTAAATTTATAAGCTCCTGCTTCGGTGGCCGCATGGTCTAAGGCTCTACTCTCGCAATAGTATAGACTACTGATGACAGGAGATCATGTTTCAATCCCGGTCGGACGTACTGAAGGTTTTTTCCTTAAATAGTTTCCCCACTCTCTTTTTCCACGCAAATGCGGGTACACTTAATCTAAATTCAACTTTATCATTCCTAACCCTTTGGCCTAATTAGTACACAGGCATATAGCCCGAATGGGTAGTAAGACGCGGTGCTAAAAAAAAGATTTAAAGATAAACGTACATCATTTTACAACCATTTTATGAGTAATTTTCTTTTAATACCCTGATTGTTTGATTTAATAACATTTTGTAACACAAAATGTGTTTTTTTCGGATTAATTTTGTTTTTAGTCTAACTCTACTTTACATCCATCACTGTTTCCAGCCTGTGGCCTGGGTCGGTTTTTTATTCAAAATATATATTTTCCACTACCGGCTGGGGCGTAACTTCATATGCCTTATATTCTATCTTAAAAGACTAGGGAAGGCACAACTTCCAGTCCCCAGCCGTTAATGTATCAATGTGAAAGGGTGAACCCACATTCCACCAAGGATAAGTTTTTCGGCCATGCTGGGAATCAAACTCGGGACCCTTAGCTCAATAGGCAGGCACGTTACCGATTGAGCTAAGGTGTCGGATTAGTTCAACTTTACTCTTTTATGTTATTGTGACCAAATTGATAATTGAAAATGTAGATTTAAAATTTCTAATTTTGACTGTACCAACGAGTAGATACAACACAGACTAGCAGAACATAATATGCCAGGGCGAGGAGGATTACCCACCTCATGGTACTACAAATATACAAGGTCAACCGAGGGAGGGGATGAAGTCAGAGTCGAACCTATGAGCTAGCAAACGCAATGGTTTATTCCTTTAAACGAAGCAAATTTACCATAGATATATTTCCAAATGTAAACATTTAAAATTAATTCAATTATAGGTTTGACATATTCAATTAATCTGTTTCTGTTTACTAATACAATCATGGCAAAATTCACATAGATTTGGCAAAAATAAAAAAATTAATAAGATACTGTATTTCAGGAAATGATCGGATTCCCTTTGAATGTTGCTGCACAAAGTTAAAGTTGCATTTCCAACAAACCCATTGGCGACTCTAAAGGAGAGGAGGGAGGGTGAAGCATTTTCCTACCACTCCCTACACCATAAATGATTTTAGTAAAAAACTTAAATTATATAAAGCATAACTAAAATATAAAGCACATAATATCAAATATAGGTTTTTTTACACTGGTTACATTTTAAGGCCAGGCTTACGACTTGATATTCCAAAGGCGTATTGTTATGCATATTAAAAATCCCCCCTAAAATAATATATACTGTGTATCTTTGATACATTTATACAAGGTCGTAAACAAATGAAATTATAATAATAATGCCTTACTGTTTAAACCATGACAATAAAGTTACAAGAAAATAACTAGTTAGTATCAATCATTATCATCTAAGTAAATCAGTGGTTTTAAGGTTTTTAACACAATATGGGTTGCTACACTTGGGACAACACTTATAAATACTTCAGGACCCCTCGTACCACACATAATTTCACATAAAGTAACCTCGACCTGACAGGTCTTCGAACTAAAATCTAGCAGAGCAGGTTAGTCAACGCATTGAGGAAGAGTGCCTAGCTCTTATTGGGTGGAATGGGAGTTGTTGAGGTGGGTGGGGGTGGGGCAGAATATACTTATTTTAGCGTTAAATTAGAAAATATAAATCGAAAATTTCACCAAAGTAATAATGATTAATACTGTATGGTAACTGACTTAATGGTGTATCCATTGCTCTTAATGTAGATTTTCCATTCCATAAACGAAGCAATTCACATTTATTTAACACTACTAAGAGTATCCCATTTGGGGGGATTATTGAGGGGACGTGCCCCCCCTTCCCCTGTATCCCCAATGGATAGCATCTTAGGCCCAGTGCCCACGAGCGACGTGCGTCATCTTTGCAGACGCGTCATGTGACGCTGCGTCTCAGCATTACTTTATTATTATTATTATTATTACCGCGTCTTACTACCCGTTCGGGTTATACGCACTTACGCTAATGTGTAATGGTAGGGTGATTGTGAGATGAAATGAAGGACCTACAGTTTAACGCTAAATCCGAACCACGGTGGAGGCCTGGCATTCCCCACATTCACAAGATGTCTTGTCAGAGGTGAAGGAAGGGTTTGGTAATCAGATAAATCTGTGCCGGGAC
>CABFOW010003601.1:59431-71586 GCA_902141385.1 Timema californicum
AATCCGAACCACGGTGGAGGCCTGGCATTCCCCACATTCACAAGATGTCTTGTCAGAGGTGAAGGCAGGGTTTGGTAATCAGATAAATCTTTACTGGGACCGAGGATTGAACCCCGGCCGCCAGCATAGAAGTCTGACACCTTACCCTAGACCGCCAGGTCACCTACAGCATTACTTTGATTCGAATGATGGAGTTCACACGGGACGAGAGGTCTGGCGTCAAGTAGGCGTCATTGTCGCGTCAAAACTAGTAACGCGGGTTTCTGCAAAACGCAGCTGTGACGCTACCACTCAGCGTTCTGTCAGTAACTGTGAAGACATAGAGCAGTGCACGCGAACTGCGCGCGTCATTGTGACGGTAATCAGAATACACTCAGAATGGAGGATGAAATAGACACATAACTTTTTACCAATGAGGGGTAGATAGAGTAAACCTGTCATTTTGAAGTCGTCCCTAAAATAATACGACAGAAATATAAAACAAGCCGTATGAATGAAGATATACAAGACGCTATATCAGTATATTCATATACTGATGAAATGAACGCCATAATGCTAAAGCAACTTGGCGAGTTCTATCTCAATTTTTTTTCCGATAAATTTTATGAATTGGGAAAAAATTGTTTCTATATACAGTGGAACTTAGTTTATAAGGACTAACTGGGACCATATGTCATCTGGATTATCCGGAAATTACAGTAAAAGTGCATTAAATTGAGATACATTACTACCTACCATTTATTTTCACAATAACAAGTTATAAAATACTTGAAACATGTCACAACCAGTGTTCAATTATAAAATAATGAGTAGAGACCTAATGTTAGGCAAAATGCCTATACATCATTGCTACAAATATCATAAATATGACCTATAAGTTCATGTCAGGGTATTGGGGTTGTGCACAGCAAAGACGTTTGCCTATTGTTTTCCCGCTCCGGAGTGTACTTATCACGGCCACGGCTTCAAACCGACTGAGGCCGAAAGTTGCGTCCAAATAGACGCAAGTCGCTAGTGTGCACTGCTCCGGGTGCTGTGACACGGCGTCAAATTGGCGTCGCCAGACGCAGATCACCTGTGTGAACTGCTTTTAGCAGTGACGCAGCGTCACAACGCGACTTCAAAGATGACGCACATCACTCGAGGGCACCGGACCTTAGAAGTGTCGGCCGATGAATCACACTAATGACCAACTTAAGTAAAGTTCATGCTGTAGAGGGCTGAGTGAATGATACTTGTGTCTGCTATCTTTTTCAAGAAACAACAGTTGTTTTAGCTGGTTTGAAAGTGTCAGACGTGAAATAATTATGAGTTGGTAAATTTCAATCGTTCTCTAAAAATAAATAAAGTATAAAAGTTCTTATAATTAGGAACAAATAAAGATATAATTTGTGACTAAGGAAACTTTGTGTTTATTTATTTTCTATTTTGACTAGCGCACATTTAACGCGATGTGGACCGTTCCAATTAGACGCACCGCACCCACTTGACGATACGGAGAGAGAAAATAACGAGTAGCTCCCCTCCAGATGTTGAGAATAACAAGACAACCCTACAATCTGGTAGTGCAAACACTCTACCACCATACACAACAACAAACCCGACAACTGTCAAACGATCGTGTTTCGAGTACAGATCAACATTTTAAATTTCGTAAGATTTGAATTGCAGAAGAGGACGTATTTGTTTAAACCAGTGGTCCCTAAACATTTCGTCACCCGAGAATGCAAGTGTTTTATCTCCAAAACTGTTAAACTTGTGTTAAATAGGTGTTACCGTATATTTAGAATGCACATGGTTCACCTGTGGTTAAGTTGAGACCACTGCATAACGACTTAAGAGGATACACGCTCGAGTTGTCATCTAGTGACACACTTCATATACCTTCTAGAATTTTTTTATCATTTAGAATTTTTTCTAGCCTTCACCATTTGGGGGATTTGCCCACCAACCCCCAACCCCCTGAAATTATTGGCTGGCTACGGCCTTGGCCGTACCATTTATTTATTTATGTTACATTACCATATAAGCCGAATAGGTTGTGACATGTAGTCTAAAAAACAAGCACATCTAGTCTACAGCAAACTTAAGGTTAGTGACACATTCAACCATCTAGCGCTATAGTCGATAAGTGAGTGTGAGAAGAGAACTGGGACCTTGGTAATCACTTTATGGTAACTCATTTGATAATATTTGTTTGTTAGCATCCTTAGGATAAATTGAGCTGTAGTGAAAACTTACATCGGTTGTAATCGTTTCATTTAAATATGTGGAGAATTTAAGGGAGGAATCAAAAGAAGATTATGCATCTTATATCAGTAGTTCCGAGTTGGGACCTGCGCAGCTTACTTAACCCTGGGTCCAAGGTGCTCTCCCAACTTGGTCTTATTTGAGATTCAGAGCAAACTAAGAAAAGTGGGAAGGAAGACTCTTGCAACTGCAGGGTGGCTTCAAAATATTTTTTTTTTTTAAATCACTGAACTTTCCTGACTCAAGAATCCAATTTTCCTTAATTAAAACCCATATTAAAATTTGATAAGTATGTTCAAAATATAAACATAGGTACTTTATTAAAAAATAAAGTCTAGGTTTAATTAAAAACGGTGTTTGATCAAATTCAAAACTCCCAGATTTTAATGACGGTTTTAATTCCCTTACATTTCCAGGTTTTTCATATTTTCCCTGAATGTGGCCAGCCTGGACTAGCTCACCACCCACTCACAATAACAACTATTACTAACAATAATTACACCATCAAATGTGTTAGTTCATTTTTTCCAATTAATTTGAGGCAGGCCTAATTAACGTGCACTTTTTTAATCGACTGATTATATCAGTACATGACTTATAAACTAACTTAAATATATAATAGACACAAAATCCAGTCCCCAGCCGTTAATTCATCACTGTGAAAAGGGAAGCCCACATTTCACCAGTGATGAATTTTTCGGCCTTGCCAGGAATCGAGCCCGGGACCCTGTGCTCAGTTAAAAAGATACGTTATCGACTGAGCTAAGGTGATATGGGTTGAGATGTGTTATTAAATTAAATAAATGTATCGAAATATAAAGAATAGTTTATTTTATTTTTTATTCGTTGTTTTCTTGTGCACCCACCGGTCTGTCCACATATTTAAAACTAATGGAGTAGAAGTGAGCAAGGTATTATTTAGAGGAAATATAACCGTATTTGCGTGAAGAATGAGTGGGAAGCCATTTAGAAAAAAAACTCAGCAAAGCATAACGTTTGGTCCATGTGCCCAACGGTGCGAGCTCGTTTCTTACCAATTTTTTAAAAATAATAAAAAACCTTAAATAAAACATAAAATTAGGGTAAAGGGGGTGAGGGATAGGGAAAGAATATGTATGGAGTTTTTTTCTTTCAAAAGTTAGAAGAAAAAGGGAGATGAGGAAGAGGTTGGTGCATTAATTATCTCTCACTAACAACGCAGGCCAGGTGGACTTGAATGGCCACAAACTCTCTTTCAATTTCATCAATGAAGCTATTAAATTTAACTATATAAAAAGAAGGGGAAACTTGCACGCCAGCCATTTCGAACGAAGCAAAGGCGGCAAGAAAAGAGGAAAAAAGAGGGAGGGGGTAAAGAGTCACAGTACACTTTGTGCTGAGAACAACTAGACCTCTTGACCTCAATCTTCAGACACAAACTAGTTAATGATCAGTGTTACAGCGCTAGTAGTTAACTGCAGCTACAGTCAGATCGCCATCAGAAAATCCTAATCTGATAGTTCCAGACGTTATTAAATCTACTTTTATATGTTCACTTTTAATAGATGGTGTTAATTATGAGAGTTTCGAATACTGTCTTCTATATATTTATGTATTATATCCTCTTATAATTAAATATGAAAACAAAGAGCCTCTGTCGAGATTTCTCTCTAGACACAAGAAAGAGGCCTCATCTTAATACTGAAAATAATAAATTCAATATTTTAATAAGTAAAGATTGAGATAGTGAAAAGTTCACAGAAAAAAAAAGGTATTGCACTCCCCATAATAAGGTTAAAAGTAAAGATAGGTAGGTAAATTCTTAGAAAGTGTTGCCCCTTTTTCCAACTTGAATTAAGTAAAATCCAGATATGATTATAGAATTCCAACCTGGCCTTGACTCTAAAAAGAAACAATCTATTTCAACAAAGTATGTTTGGTATTAGTATATTTTCACGTCATATTCTTTAAGTACACCCCGATTTTCTTACAAATGGACATATCTGGCAGCCAGAAAAGTTACTAGATTTACTTTCACTGTTGATATACAGTCGAATTTAGTTGCAACGAGAATGGAAATGGAAACTAGATCATGGCTGTAATGAGAAAAAAACCACGATGACTTTAATTTACGCGTATTCATAAACAAGTGCTTTCTTTTATAACCAGCGTATTCATAAACAAGTGCTTTCTTTTACAACCAGCGTATTTGACAGATATAGCCCACAGCACAAATGTCGAACTATGCAAACATTATTAATTGCTCAGATAGACAGGAATATCATACGTATTCTAGGCACATACAAAAATTAAAGGGGTAATTTAGCTTTTATGAATTCACATGGGGTTATAGGCCAGTTTATGACCTTGCTTTGTCTTTGAAGACCACCCCCACTCTACCTACCCCTTCAATGTCTAGCCTCCAGCCCTGCTACCCCACGACAGTAAAATCAGTTAGAAATGAAGTTTTGTTTTTAACTAATGATAAATAAATTGTGTTTAATATTAAATTTATTTTAGTTTATACAAGCATATTGATACACATAATGTGTAGTTATTTAATTCCATTATTTTTCTCTCTTTGATATTTCTTTTGTTTTTTGAATCAATCTTATTTTATCAAGTTATAGAAAAGGAAAAAAAAAGTTTGATTTAACTCATCACTGATATAATTAGTAAAGTCCATTGATAAGGTGTAAATGTAGTTGGTTCCCCAGTGTTCGTTACAATCGAGTTTGACTGTATATTATTAATACATACATACATACATATATATATATATATATATATATATATATAAAATAGCACACATAATAGAGAGCAAATATTATCAAAGTTGACCACAAAAAAAGTTTGAATTTTCTAAAAGGCTCTTGAAATGTCAATTTTTAGAAAATCAAGGTATAGCTTAAATTTCATATATACCCACAAAGTTTGTGACGGTCTAAAAACAAAGAAAATTTAAAAAGTCCCACTGTATTATACAATGAAATAAAGTTTGGTAAGGATGACCCCCATTCACAAATGATAATCATTAAATTGTTCATTGTATTTTGGTTTTGTACATGCATGCCTGTTCTCAGGTTTATGTTATTTAACAAGTTTGTCTTAGAGAATTATTTTATTTTGTCAAATAGTCAAGCAAAACAAGTTTTAATGACTTATTCGTTAACCTGGAAAAGCTATCCATGATTTATCTAAAAGACTGACAAAATTAAGATCACATATTCTCGCAAAGCGAGTTCATAACTAATCATAATTATTATAATTCATGAGTGAAACTTCATTTCACGACATGTAGACACCTTGAGGTCCCATGTCATATGATGAAATAGATTTAGAGTAATGTTCACAAATAAAGTTTAAATTTATTAACAGTGAAATCATGTTACAAGTATAATTTTTATTTTAGAGATAGCAATTGCCAGCTTTACATCAGTTTACATAAAAACATATGGCGTGTTTTCACATGTTTTAAATGTTAATTCTTGGAAACGTGCATTAGGTGCCAAGACGCTTCCATTATGCATTTAATAATAAAAAAGACATTTTAGTATGAACTTCCGGTTTGGTTAGTGAATTTATGTACCAATAAAATATCTGTATTTCTTACTGTGGCTAGTTTAGATGTTAAATATGTTTTCGGTTTAAAATTATATATGTAGGCCTAATTTGGGTTTGGCCTTTCTCCAGCAAGCGCAATTTCGGATTTCACGCTCAGAATATGTTTGTTGTTTTTAGGTTTTCATAGCAGAAGGTAGCATGATTTCTACAATATTATTTGGATGTGTGAGGTGGGAGGGACCCGACGGGCACACAATTCAGGAAATGTAATTTGACGACTTGACACCAACATTAAGCTATGTGATTATTCTCGTAGCCCAGCTACGCTAAGTATTTGGTGTCACAATCAGACATAAATAAATTATATAAAATCCTCACAACAATGATTACCGCAAATGCAAGACAAAATGAACGAATAATAAATGTTGTGGATAGAATGCCGATCGAAGGCAGTGGTGATTTTTCGACAAATTAAGTATTTATTCTGTGCAATAACAGTAGGCCTACGATATGTATAGTCAAACCACCATTAGAACAGTCTTAATGTTGATAGTTGAAATAGTTATCAAATCTACTTTTATGTATCCGTACGCCAGGTCATGCGTTCTGCAACTATAACTTTAGACCGCATGTGCCAGTGCACCACGTCTTAATACTCGTCCGGGATATCCACCTACTCACACTAATTAGGGTAAAGGAGAAAGAAAGCATACCAAAATTGATGCAAAGGGCGTGTTGGGAACCATTTAAATAAAAACTATTTCATTTCAACATGTCAGGAATCGAATCGCAGGCTCCCCTGAAAAATCGGAAAAGATGAGCTTAATGCATAGGTGCGATTGCCATCAGCTAGTAGAAATGTTACAGATGAGAGATACATATTGTGATCCTTAGTCAGTGTTGGCTATCCTACGTCTATGTCGTTGTATTTGTTACACCCCAAAAGTGAAATCGATTATTTCATGAAATGAGCTGATTTCTACCATTTTGTGAACTGGCTTCTTCACTCGTCCATTTCACAGACTGGACAAAAACTTGTCTGGTTCATGAATTGAGTATCGTTTGTGCCCAGTTCATGGAATGGCTACTTCATGAATTGGCCATCTCCAATCGTTACCCAATTAATGAATAAAGCAACGTTTTTCCCGGTTCGTGAAATGAACAAGTGAAAAACAGGTTTGGTCTTTAAATTAATCTAACTTTTAATAGTTTTAATATAATATATTAACAGGAATTTCAGCTAAGCTTGCAATAGATAGTACAAAAGTTACAGTTCATGAAATGGGCCACAAGAGTTAATGCAATTTTTACCCAGTTCATGACATAGTCAATAGAAAAGGCCAGTTTACGAAAATCGACAGTTTCCTATTGGGGTGTAACATACACGTTGTTCAAATGTATTTCTGTGGCTACCTATCAGTAAACAATACTAAACAGATCAGCACCGGTGAAGACTACTCTTGTATTGTCTTATTTTACGGTGACGGGGAGGTTAGGGGTCGAGTTCCAGCCGGGTATAGTGAAATGTTTCTTTCCTAAATGGTCTCCCACTCTACCTCAATGTAAATGTGACTACACTTCCCCTAAGTCTTAGGTTAATTTCTTCGTCCTTCTCCTATTACAAGTTTTTATTTGAACTATTTAACGTGCACTTTCTGAACTGAGTATATCAGCACACAACTTATAAACTAACTTAAATTTACAGACACAGCATCCACCCCCAAGCCGTTAATTCATCACTGTTAAGAGGAAGCCCACATTCAACCAATGATAAATTTGTCAGCCATGCTGGAGATCGAACCCAAGAGTCGTAGTTCGGTTGGCAGACAGGCTTCTGACTGATCTAAGATGTCGGACTCCCGCTAGTATAAAATAATATGCAGATATCCTCGACGGGTAGTAAGAGAAGGAGGAACCAAGGAACATTATAGAACGCACTGACCTTGCTGATGAGGAAGTCCTTTTCATCGAAGTGCCTGCCGAACATCTTTGGCGCCTCCCCGGGGACCGGCTCGATCTTGATGCACACCTCCTGACCCTTACGAGCGCTCTCCACATTCTTGTGGTTGCTCTCGATACTGGTCACCACGCCCAAGTACACAAACTGCAACAAATAGATGAGTGGCTCAATCAGCCTACGGGCACGGGTCTTGTGCGAATATGAGACGTCGAGAGTTGAACAAAGCACACCTGTCAAATGGGTCAAAGTTTGTAGTTCTATATGAGACAGCTAGGAAGCACTATGGTGTGACTGAGGGGTCACAATGTCTTTATTTGCCCTTTCCTTCAAGGTCATCTGTTGGTTGGGAGAAGAGAGAAAGAAAAAAGGAGAAGCTTAAAGACCACCCAATGAAATGTTCAGGCTTGCCTGATTCGAAGAACATTAGCAACCTTTGTAGAGAGATATTTATCATTAAATAGAAACCACCTTCTTGGTGTCAACCTCTGAGAACCAGACTCAACTACCCCTACCTCTTGATCACAGAAACAGAAGAAAGAAATAAGAAGGATAAACATAAATAACTGAAAACAAATAAGAGATTGAAAAGTGAACGAAAGAGGGCGATACAAATAGAGATTACGCAAGAGTCCGTTCCTAAGGGTCCCTCCACACGGTCATTCCCAGCTTGTCATGACAGAACTGTCATTCCTGGCTTTCCAGGATTCGCCACACACGGGCCATGCCGGGAATGTCATTCCCTGCTACGTAAACTGCGAGTTTTGTACTCGCTAGAATTCATTCAGAGTGGATAAAATATCCAAAAAGGCCAAAAGTATGAGAGCAGCTATCTATCTAAAATTAGTTCAGTTCTTTATAACCTTTAGACACACAAGAGAGACAAGGAAAAACACAAATATGAGGAACAATACGTACAAAAGAAAGGTTAGCATTAGCATTAGCATTAACTTTGCGATACCTGGCTACAAACAGGAATTTTGTGGACCTAGACATTTCAGAGACAATGTCACCTATTTCAATCAGCTCAGAAGTCGTCAAAACAAATAAAGTGACTATTTTTGCTCTGCAAAAATACACGAAGATAAGAAAATGAAAAAGTATTACCTATCTGTACTTACTTAACTATGTCATATATTTTATCCCAAAAGTAATAAGTAGTAATAACATAAAATTTTAATGTTCTGTTTAAGAAGAAAACAATGTAGATAAAATGTGATATTCTCTAGTATCGGGTGGATTTGATGAAAATAATGGTCGAGTGGTTGTGTGTACAATATCCGTAGATCCTGGACTTGGCCTATAGTACGTTGAATAGGTTTGATGTTGAATGATTTTCACAGAAAGGTACAGTAGCCCCATGGCTCCTTTGATACTGACTGACAGCTCACAGATGACTTCTGACAGTCAACATTTAGGTATATACCTAAATGTTGACTGTCAGAAGTGACAGCTACTAAACACATGTTTTTGCAGATCATATGATTCGGCGTAGGGGTACAAAATTTGGTCTGATAGCTTTTCAAAGCTTTTAGCGGTCAGCTGCGAGCTGATCAAAACTTTTTACTAATAGTTATATTGTGACCGGTATGGTAACATTAAATAAAGTATGGAATCGAACAATGGTCCCACAAAGTTACACACAGTCATAATAACTTTTAATAAACAAATAAATTCACTTTTATAACTAAAATATGTCCAATGGATAAGATTTTATCATTTTTTTTTTGTCCACCCGGAAATAAAATAAAGTATTTTAAATTAGGATTGGGACCCTTAAATTACAGAAGTTTTTTTTAACTCAGCTTCTTACAAATAAAGTAAAAATATTTTAGAGTTAATCTGTTATTTACGTTACATGTGTGGAATTTAATAATTAATCATTAATAAATGTATAATTGGCTATAAACAGTAATGAAGATTCTGAAAAAGAGGAGAATTGCTATATGTTACCATGTAAAACCAATCAATGTGGGTAACTGCCAAAATAACGTTTGACGTGGTTAAATTTTTAATAGCTAAAAAAAAAATACTAGCCCGTATGTTGAATTAAAGAAAGTGAACCCACATTTGCGAGGAGGGAGAGTGGAAAACCTCCCCCAGTTCACCCGACCGAGATTCGAACCTCAATCTCCCCGTCCTCAGCAGTCAAGCTTAACACGACAAGCGCGTTAGCCAACTACGCCGCCGAGCCGGGTCATAATTAATTAACTTAGTATGTAAATATCAATTATTGATTTTATCATTATCAGAACAATAAAGTAAAATCAATTTAGTAAATCAAACCATTCGGGCATCTCTAAAAGACATAACCCCTCCACCAATCCCTCCTTCCCAACAATCAAGATATTATTTAAGGACTTAAGGCCTTCTCTAACTTATGCCTTGGGCGTAGCTAGGCAAACTATTCTGCAGTCATGTGTGGAGGAGTATCATACCTCGCGGGCTCAATGAATTAGAAGTTGCTACCTTTCAATCTCGACGGAGTGTACATATGATATAGTATTAAATGTCAGCGTTTCTAACTTGTTTTTTTTTATGCTTGTAAGGCAAAATTTTGAATGATGAGCTTAATGCGCTATGCAACTTGGTCTATACGACTTTATTTACTAGGTCAGTGTATCTGACTTCTTTTTATAAGTCTTTAAGATATAATTTTATATATTAGGGAATAATAATGACTCTCTAAACGGTATGACCATGTTTAGGATCACTTAATGGCGCAAATCAGGTTAGCTAACGCTTTGTTCAATGACCTAATTAGATTTGTGACAGATAGCAGTCACTATTGTTTCTTTTTAGTGTAACTTTTCATGGTGTACAACCTGTGGGAGCACAAGTTCATAGTGGTGGCCCGCGGGGCCCTCTTGAGGCGTCGTTTGTATAAGTTAATACATATATTGTTTGCAATAATCATTGTGTGTCCAAGATAGGGTTGATGTATAAACATACTATTTAATGTCCAAGCAGTTCTTATCAGGAATAGACCGGTCATAGTATATTTACAGCCTAGATTCTTGGTAGTTCGCCATTTACTATTTGTAAAATGATAGTTCCTCTTCTAGGAGAATAATCTTGATGTTTCGTAGCTCTTGCTAGCTAACTCATTTAACTACCATTTTAGTAACTCTTTAAATTAGGACTTACCAGAATTTGATATCGTTAACTATTATTTAACTATACTCAAAGTCTATGTTTTTCAAGTCTTAAGTCTAATAGTTGCGAGGCTTGATAGATGTAATATACTGTCGCCTAACTTAGAATTAATATTGGCTTTTCATTTATTTTGCCACTTTGTTGAGGCGGACGCTCCTACGTAGCAGAATGTTCTTTAGTACTAGCTTGAAGAATTACTACTCTCGACAATAGACTCAACCTTACCTAGTTCCCAGTTGGGACGTGTACATTTATGGTAGCTAATTTAATTTCTATAAAATAGCAAAGGACCGTTCGGTCTAAGACCTATTTGAAGCTTATGTAATTCTATTAACTTGTTTAGATTTAAATAAAATGATTTGTTATACTTGTATATTTATCTTATGCTGGCACTTCCAAACCTTCCTTATTTAACTTTGTTTGTAAATGTAGTTGTCACTTCTCCTACATGATAGAAGCGACGGTACATATATAGAAAAATCACTTTGGGTGAGATTGAATATTGAAATTGGGCATACAGGTAGAGATACTATTCTAGATGATCAATAGTCTTAAAATATGAAATTTTGAGTTGCTGAAATGGGCGAGGGTGGATTAAAATTTTCAAAATTATTTGAACAACTACTTCCCAGTGTAGTATACACAAAATTCAGCAGAGAAAGATAAATATACCACTCTAAATAACAATAAGAATGTGATATTTTAAATATAACTCTGGGAAATAAGGGGTCGGGGGGTATTAAAAGAAAACAAAACTTTTAGGTGGGTTAGAAATTAAACTGCCAGGAATGTAGTGGAATTACTCCAAATACCCCAATAATTGTTAAATATTTGAATTTTTTAAGGTAAGGGTTTCAAAATTTTCAAAACTTAGTTAAAAATCTACTAATTGTAGTGAAGATTTTAATTTGTCGGGCCGGTATAAGAGCCATCTCAAACACCCTGAAAACCCATTAAGTTTCAAAATGAACCGGAAAATGGGAAGAGCAGCGTCCTCCCCTGAAATATCCAAACCTAATGAACAAAACACTTTATGAATAGTTTAAAATTGAAATATTTACTTATATGTAGAGGGGTACCCCAGATAATCAGAAGATTTTTAATCTTATTAATTTTAAAACAAGGGCCAGTGAATCGGGTTGGGAGGGTAAGTGAGGAGAGAAAAAGTTTCAAAGCGTTTATAAAACACACTTTTAGGTGTGATATAAAATTGATATATTTGCAAGAAGTTACAAAGCTCCCCCCCCCC
>CABFOW010003602.1:0-10290 GCA_902141385.1 Timema californicum
CAAGCGGGGAGAAGGTGACTTCAAACAGTTGGTCCATGCCCTCGATGTTCTTAACAAAGTACTGAAATTTGTTTTTGAAGATCTCGACAGTATGCAGGAGAACCGCAGAGAAGTTTGCCTGCCCATGAGCTATCAAGTTCAACTGTTCCTCCACTGCAGACCTCATTGTGGGCAACACCAGCTCAGGATCAATCTTACAAAAAAATACACCAGCTAGAGCTACAAGGCAGGAATGGAAGAATAAAATAGAGTATTCTTGAGAAAAAGGAAATATATTTAATTAGTTAAGTTGTGATTTATTAGTATCTTTAAAGATGAATCAAATAAACTCTATCTAAGTCCAAACCTTAATTTTACATATATCTTTCTCTCAATATTAGTTACATCCATTAATGTTTCTAGCCTATAGCTTGGGTCAGTTTTTTTAATCCAAGTAATATTTTCCACTGCCGTCTTTCTAGGCCTGTCGTAGCTTGACATGCCTTATAATTTATCTTAAGACTAGGACACTCACAACATCCAGCCCTCTGCAGTCAGTTTATTAATGTGAAAGGGTGAACCCATATTTTCAACAATGATAAATTTTCGGCCTGCCGGGAATCGGATCCGGGACTCTTTGCACAGTAGGCAGACACACTATCGACTGAGCTAAGGTGTAAAACTTTTTCTCAATCTGATCTTAGAAAATATTATAAGCAAATGTGTTTAATATTTTCACAGTGTAATTTTTACTCTTTGATATAAGTTTTTATTCACATTATGTGATAAATTAACGATATGAGGTTTTATAGTTAGGTTTGTCATTAGAAAATATCATACCAGCTTCAAAACATAATTTAGATTTGAAATTAAAAAGAAAAAATGAATCCCAAATCCTAAAAATTTTTTAATACTTTAATCTTGAATATTCTTTAATGATTAAAGAATTTGAGGGGCTTATTTTCATTTCATTTCCTTGTTGCAAACCTTTTCTATTACTTATATATAGAGTTGGGTTGAATCAACTATTTTACAACTTTGAATCTCCAATTTAAAAATAAAAGAATAGTAGAAAATATACAGAGTAGAGAATGTTGACATGCTTTCTTATATGATATTCATTAAGACATTCATGCATTCAGTTAAGTGTTAAATTACTGGTCTGGGGCCTGGTTGTTAAGTTCATTCTATAATTACAACTGGTTCGAAACAACAAATGAGCAGTATTAGAAGTTTTTAAACAAATATCACTAAAAAAAAGGATTTGAGTATTGAATACAACAGTGTCTTAGTTTCAACTATCTTTAAGGATATAGAGCTCATCCCTATGAATATTCCAATGCAAGAACAGATTGACATGATTATAATCATTTTATAAGTTTCTCCACTCACTAAAGCTAAAGATGCATAAGATTTTCATTTAAAAGACAATAACATTATTTAAAATTGTGACTTAACACAAACTAAATAAGCGATATGTGTATGTTGTGTACCTTCTGATATCCATGCACTAGCACTATTCCTAATGGTGTGGGCTCAAGTCTGCGGCCAGACACAATTGTCACATAGTTCCTCTGGCAGATGTTGTTGATGTGAACAGGAATGGAGGCATCTGTACCAATGCCATGTTTCTCCATTAACGTGATGAGTTCTGACTCGGTCAGGTAGTCAGGGGGACAGGTCTGACACTCCACTAATTTCACCTATAAACATTTTCAAAATCCTCAACACTGGACTTTATACATGAATGTTACTATCTATATAACAGATCAATATTCTACCTTCTTCAATTGATTCATCCTAACTTGAGACCTAGAGTAATTCCCATATCCCTACGCAAAGGTCCTATATGATTGATGCAACCCCTTGTGCAATATTTTAAACAAACTCGACCATGTATAGTCAGTACCAAAGCAAAGTAGGTCACTAAGAATTTTTGTATTTTTTAATACCTTTAAATTTCCTGTCTCATGTTTAAAAAAAACTCAGGCCTGACTCAGTAAACACCATAAATTGACCAGAAGCCGTCAACACTCACATCTGTCACTTAACACTGATGAGATTAACTATTGATTGACCTTGACGTTAACATGTTATAAGGACTGTACCATGGGGTCCCTCAATGCCGAGTCAGCAATTTGTTGGTATTGGAATAGTGCTTGCAAAGCTTAAATTATAATTTCTAAATCAAATAAAGAGATAATTTTAGTTATAATAATCTTCTAGTGTTATTATAAAACAAGTTTTATACAAAACATAGGAGAGACTATTTACTGAAAGGAAACCTTTCGAGTCCATTCAGTAGCAACCCAGAGCATAGACTTCCGTGGATTTGTTTACATCAGCTCTCAGCTTAGGATGAATCAATAATATACATGGTTATAACTATCGCCATGGTTGTTGAATATTGCTGCTGTGGTAAAATATATTTCAAAATCAAAACAGATGAGTTGTTTTATTATTTTGTCAGTGGTTACTCACATCTTTGATGTTTACCATCTCATCCTTTGTGAATGTGGGCACAGTCTCGTTTTTTCCAAATGCTTGCCAGTGCATGACAGTGGTGTAGCCAGGATCTAGAAGAGTCTTGCCCGTACACGTAAATATCTCATTGCCTGCTCTGAACGTCACAGTTGTACTCAAGTACTTACAATCCCTTGAGAGCTGTAAGCCATTGAATACATTACACACACACACAAAAACACACACACATATATATATATATATTTTATATACCTAATCATTCCATTTCTTTATGGGATAGACAATAAACTGTCCATATAGCTCAAAAATAACAACGCCGTACTTAATACATCCTCACTAACATCCTCCTCACTTCCCTATCCTTGCATATTCTCTTTGCATCAATAACAGCCATACATGCTCTTTTATTCTTAAAAATCTTAAATGTTTATCTTTTTCACACATTTGTCTATAACAGTCAGTCATGTCTTACATGGTATAACCCTTCCTTTTGATCCAAACACTCTACCTTCATATATATGCTTTGTTACTCAAGCCACACCCATCCTCTCAACATGCCCAAACCAATATAAGACACTTCTTTCACATTGACCTAGTGGATTCCTTTTAAAACCATACTTCTCCAGCACCCATTCATTATTGACTCTGTCCATACGAGTTTTTCCACATACATTTATATCTCATTCTAGCCACGTATACCTTGCTCTTGTGTTTCTCCTGACAAACCCGTGCTTCACATCCATAAAACAATGTTGGTGTTAACACTTTTATATACTTCCATCTTGACCTCTTTTGATACTGCTTCATTTTTTGCAATAGCACATACACACACATACTCTCTGAAATGCAATCTCACCATCTATCCTTACATTTTTACAAAACATTCTGCCCAGATACACAAAATCATTCCCTTGTTCCAACAATTTTCCATTTATACTAAGCTGAAAACCATTTCTTGATCCATCCTTATCAAAACTATCACCTTAGTTTTAGAGGTATGCAATTAAAATATATTCCAAGCATAAAACCTTAATCATAGGCTATATAACATTAGTTGATAAATAATAACAAAAATAGATAACCAAAACAAAGTGGAATGAAACAAATACTCTTTGTAACATTTTAGAAAACACTATAAACTAGTATTTCAAGTAAGAAGTGTTGCAATAAGAAACAATAATGGTTAGTTTAATGCACATTTCCACCATATTAATGAGTATTTACAAATCTCACCACTGTCACCAATTTTAGTGTAGTGTCCTATTTTGTTCATGTATTTATTTACTTTAATCTCTTCTCTGAATTTATACACTTAATCAATAGCACTTAGTATTCAATTCGTTGTCATGGTAATTCCATGAGCACACATATATAATTATATGAACACCGTTACACATGGTTAGTAGCTTACAGTGGCTATGAAGTGCCTGGTTATGTAGTCATAGATCTTCCAAGCATCGCCATCCAACTCTGCTCTTGTGGCCAACTTCATGGGTGTGATAGGAGGGTGATCCCCGACATCATGACCCTTCCTAGGCTTGTTCAAACCCTCTGTCAATATCTCCTTCACCTCTGTCCCCCAGTCTGGGCTATGTTGTTGTTGTCTCAGTACACCACTAAACAAAACATGTTTTTTTTAAAACAAACCTCAGCAACAATACAAATTATAACATAAACAAAGTTTAGTGTTAGTTCTTTTTAGACTTATTTTTGTTCTACAGAGTCTATTATGATCAAAGTAAAGAGCTAGACTACTCTAACCCTAACACTGCTTATTGAGGACTGGCTGTCTTGTTAGAACAGCAAAAATCAACATCATACTTAAATTTTCATCAATCAAGTCAATAGTTAGGAGTAATTTTTAGTGAGGTTTATTCTGTTTTCCAATTTTTTTTATGAATACAAAAAACATTTTAATTCAATATCAGATTACATTTGACCTCAGTATAAGTATTTTTTAGTAATAAGGATATAATGTGATCTATTAGGTTGTTAGGTTGTAACACCTTTTTGACATCACATTTTTGTAGTAGCTCGTAATGCTGTTAATAAACCCTAATAACCAAAGCCTTTTATAAATTATGAAATTATACAATCATGACTGTGCTATTCAAAAGATATCAAAAGTTATCTAGGTAGTTAGTGGTCACTTTACAACCATAGCCATTCTGCTAGTAGGATATCAACGTTATCTTGGTAGTATGTGTACATAATATTACGATAGCAGGTCTACTCACATCAGATCAAAGTTTTCTGGGTAATGAGTAGTCTCAGTGCGGGGGTAGCTGATGTAGCCCTGTGTATAGAGTCGCTCTGCTATCTGCATAGCATGGTGTGGCCCCAAACCAAGACCAGAACTTCCCACTCTCATTAGTTCAACAGTGTTGAGAGCCAGTGGGCGGGTCTTATATTTTTCCTTGGTTGTTATGCTCTCCACACTGACACAAAAAAAACTTTTTATTTTAATATAATTTGATTAATATAACATATATCAACAAGGCCTGGTTTATTTAAATATACTAAAATCTATAAGATTTATATAAATTAATATATATAGACAAACACAAGATTATAGAATGAAATGTCACAGTAAAAACGATCATACCGATAATATTATAACAGTACATTAAAAAGCATAGCAATCAGAATTTTTACCTGGCCTCCTGAAACTCTTTTACTTGAAGTAGGAACATAGAGGCGATGTCCTTCTCAAAACAACGCACCCTTTCCCAGTCCAAGCTAACTTCTCGACCATCAGACGTATTCACAACAATCTATATAAGACAGGGACAAACGTTACAAGTAGGGCTGGTCCCCGATAACTGATCCGATTTATCAGCTAATATTGGCACAATCGGTCAAGGAGTGTCATTTTTTTAAACATGCATATATTTTACATCAATAATACAAAATCTATAGATATTTAAATTCTCAAGTCATGAAACTATAATTCATAGTTCAAACAAAAATATTTAAATAGTGTCATTTGCATGTAAACACAAATTCTTTAATTCTGCTTTAGATAATTTATTATATAATAAACAGCAAAACCAACATTTTAAATTTGTTATTTATGGTTATGATTTTTTTTTGTAAAATATGACAGGGCCGAATTATTTTCTTAATGTATGTGTAAGTAGCCTAATTAATTTGAAAACAAAATAGGTATATTCTAAAATTGTGTTTATGATATTTATTGTATCATTTCTTGATTTATTTTTCATTTAAGGGCCTAATTGATATTTGAATTTGTTATTTATGATTATGAATGTTCTTGTTTAATACGACAGAGCCAAAATGTTCTCTTATGTAGTCTTTATTTAAAAAACAAACTAGGTGTATTTTCTTTATGTGTACAATATTAATTTTGTAATTTTTCTTTATTTATTTTTTGGTATTGGTATTTTAATTTATTTCTAATTATGTATATTCTTGTTTATTATGACAGTGCAGTAAGCCTAACAATAAAATTAAATATATCTGACCAACTTTAATGTTTAAAACTTTAATCTAAACCTTTATTCAACAAACCTACTACTACCATGAAAAGTATAAAAGTGGCAAAATCAGATAATTCTTGTTTTTGTGTATTGTTACTGTATTTTGTTGTAGTATTGAAAAAAAAACAACTAAATAGGTGACAAAATATCAGCATCGGCAATATCTTCAAAAGTGATTATCAGCCCAACTCTAGTTACAAGTGCAGAAAATGCTCAATAGTGATAAATACAAATAGGTTTTATGTACCAGAAAATATATCTCTTTGAATATCAAAAGTATTCACCAATATATTTGAGTAAAAAGGCTAATGATTGATCCTGTGCGGGAATGACATTTTGACTTTGTAAAATTCTCGGGTGGGAAATAACAGTTCCTCGTGGGAATGGAATAGAAGTGAGAAAAAAATTAAAAATAATTTTCCCACTTTAAGTTTATGTTTATTTGTCAGATTTATAATTTACCTTCTCATTCATTCTGATGGAAAAATAATTTGGTAGTTTCAATCAAGTTGTGTTATGTTAAAAATATTTTTGGATCAAGTCAGGAAAAGGGACAAAAATACTGATTTGGTTGCGGTTACAGGTATGAGCAATAACTTTAAATTCTGTAATCTTGTAAACAAATTTTAAAGGAAAAAAGTATGGACACTCAAAATTTTTAGATTAATTCATTTAAATTGTAAGTTTTCTAAATAAAGACTTAATATTATGTTTAATAAGTGTTAAGTAAGGTTTTTGATGTAATATATTATATTTAAAAAACCTATGCCTTGTCCAACTAATACGATTGTTTATTTTTATTCAAGTGTTTTAGGTATACATATAAATTAATTTTAATAAATACCTAGAGAGTAAGACATCAAATTATTATAACTAATTCGAATAAATATAAGTGAGAAACAGTCTTGTTCACTACAATAACCAATATTTTTCTCAACTGAGCCAGTGTGCCTAGTTACATCTTGTGTTTAAGTTACTACGTCTCTCACCCGCCTCGGTGGCGTAGTTGGCTAATGCGCTAGTCGTGTTGATACCGACTGCTGAGGTCAGGGAGATTGAGGTTCGAATCTCGGTCAGGTGAACTGGGGGGGGAGGGGGGATCTTTCCTAAATCGTTTTCCACTCTCCCTCCACACAAGTGCAGGTTCACTTCCTCTAATTCAACCATCCCAATTCCTAATCCTTTAGCGCAGTTAGTACTTAAAGTGTATAACCCGAATGGGTAGTAAGACGTGGTGCTAGATAATAATAATAATAATAATAATATGTCTCTCAGAGCTGATGGACTCCAAAAATATTAGTTTATTTAACTTTGATTATCTTCAACACAAAATCAAAAAGATGCTATTCCAAATAATTATATTTATGTAATAGATTTGCCTTTATGCAAATAAGTGTGATGAAGCTGTATTTTGTGCATAATTTGATATTTAAAGGCTACTTTTATTATTATTATGGGCGAAACAACATTTTTCCTGCCTCAAATGCGCTAAAGCATAGATAGATATTTACCTCAATTGTATATAGCTCAGCTCAAATAAAGGGGAGAGAAGTTTTGGGTAGCCCACCTATTTAATGGAGGATAAGGTTAATTTAGATTTAACCTATTTCATGAGTTTTTTCCAGAAGTTTGGGATCCTGCACAGTCCTACTAATTATTCATTATGTAGTAATACTAATATCATTTCCAAATCAGAGAAGCTTTTGCTAGAACTTCTTGATTTACAGAAACACTAACCTCAATAAGAACAGGACAGTAACACACTTTATATGTGTAACCAGTTGTATAAATGCCAACCCAAAGTCGCTGATGGTTGTGGTTTAATGATAGTTCAATTGTACAGTGAATTCACATAAAAGTAGACTTTACCTATCCTTATAAGTGAAGCATGACCCTGAGCATGAAACAATTCCTGGATAGCTCAGCGGTGGAGCATTAGAGCGCTTAGCCTAAGGTCCTGGATTCGATTTGCATATCCAGGTGTCACTTTTCAATCAATTTAAACATAATTAAAAAGTGGATGACACACAGTTTGTAAACTTGTAAATTTTCTGCAGACACCTTTTTTAAATACATTTTAATAAAACTATGGCTTAGATACATTTAGTATATCTTGACATCAACATATTATTTGTACATATTCCTTAATATTATTTATACACTTCATTACACCAGAGGGTGGCTTCCTGTATAAATCCCACTTATGAATGAAAACACAAAAGAAGAATTATCAACTTAGTGTGCCTCTTAGTAATTGGTAGGCAAGTTGAGCTTTTTGAGAAATGGTTTGACAGGTGTTTGTGAAAATGTTTGTTGGTGTTTTTTTTTCATGTGACTATTCTTAAAATTCATGAAAATTATAGTAGAAATCAAGCTAAGGATTTCTGAGACTGAGGGGCTGTCATCTTAAGGGTGTATGGCTCAAAATTAATAACATAATACTTATACAAATGTTAGTAGGCCTTCTCAAATAAAACTTGAAAAGTATATTAAATATTAATTAGATGTATACTTACACACAGCATTTACGCAAAGTGTGAATTGTTTTCCAATTATTGCATCTAGGTTTGAGAAAACTACATAATGAGAAGCTGTCCTATGTCAATGTTAAATTAAATAAATATTTACCAAAAAAACCTTCATGTAAATGCGTGGACTAAAAAAAACATGTGATATTGAGTGGAACATCTATTTAAATACCTACTTCTTTTATCTTTTTAATAGTGCCTAATTTACCTTTTTACTCAAACTGGAACCCATATAGATGTAGGGTTAGGAGCTTCCCATATTGCCCCTGGATTATTAAAATATATCTGATGTAACCACATAATAACTGTTATGTTATGGCATGGTTAGAGCTGACAAAAACATACCCCTCTACCCCTCTCTCCTTCTTATTTTGCTGCCTCCGCTCCTCTTGGCTGACCTTGTGCTTGTGGATGTAGCCAGTGGTTATCCACATGCTTGTGAAGCATAACGACCTGGCCACCCATCTTTCTCAACCACAATGGTCGCAAGCACCATCAGGTCATCATAGTCATCAACTGTTTCCAACCTGTGGCCGGCTCAGTTTAGTAAAATACCTCCATCTTCTTCTATCCTTCCACCATTCAGCCTCCTTTAATTTATTCTATTTCTCCTCCTCTCAATTGTACACTTTCTTTTATCTGCTCCACCCATCTCTTTCTTGCTCCCCCCCCGAGGTCTTTTTCTACATATTTCATTTACATCATTTTATTTGGCATCCTCTCCTTCTCTATTCTCATTACATGTCTATATCATCTCAGTCTTGCTTTCTCTAATATCTCATGTCTCCTTGTGCCCCCACTCTTTCCTGAATAACTTCATTCCTAATCTTGTTTCTCCTTATGACAGCTAACATGCTCCTCACAAACTTTACCCCCATTACTAGGTAGATGACAATACATCAGTCAAAATTTAAGGAAGAATCTGTGATAAACATGTGGGAATTGTTGATAATTATATATAAATTAGAGTATGTACATATATATATTTGTATGTATATATTTATATAAATGACAGTACATACATAACTAATATGCTAATCAAAATTAAAAACATATGTTTTGATGGTAAATAACTCAGTGAAAATAATCTATTCCTCAATGGAATGTGATTGCACGTCAAACTGACCTGAAGCACCCAGTAAGTTTCAGGTTTGAAAGTCTGTATTTCATCATGTCTCTGAACACAGAACCCTAGTGTAGGGGTCTGGCAGGGTCCATACGAGATGAGAGAAGCATCCAAGTTACCATATTTACCCTAGAAAATAACAACAGTTTTATTACAAAGATAGGAGTGTAAAGATAACTATTATTATTATTATTATTATTATTATTAGCACCGCGTCTTACTACCCGTTCGGGTTATACGCACTTACCCTAATGTGTAATGGTAGGGTGATTGTGAGATGAAATGGAGGACCTACAGTTTAACGTGGAATCCGAACCACGGTGGAGGCTTGGCATTCCCCACATTCACAAGATGTCTTGTCAGAGGTGAAGGAGGGGTTTGGTAATCAGATAAATCTGTGCCGGGACCGAGGATTGAACCCCGGCCGCCAGCATAGAAGTCTGACACCTTACCCCTAGACCGCCAGGTCACCAAAGATAACTAAATCATTATTTCAAATCACTGTTATAAAACATACCTCCAAAATTATTTGTGTGTTAAATAAAGTAAAACAATACATAGCAGACCGACATTTAATTTTTAATATGCCTATTACCAGCAATACAAACTATTAATATCCAGATGTACTTAGCAGCATTGACAAAGTATGGGTGAAAAGGTGGGTGGGTGGAGG
>CABFOW010003602.1:26921-45854 GCA_902141385.1 Timema californicum
TAGGCCATCTGACTTTTAGGTCAAATGAATTTTAGGCCAAATGACTTTTAGGCCAAATGACTTTTAGGCCAAATGACTTTTAGGCCAACTGACTTTAGGCCTACTGCCGCGTCTCCGTGTAAAATACATGGCTCGAATAAAAACAAATTCATTTGGGCTGCTGCTTGAAAATCTGGCAGCTTTGTCACTCTAATTTCCATAAAACACAGATGGTTTAAAGTTAAAAGTCTATACGGTATAATCTAACATAATTCTGTGCTAGTCAAATGTCTCTCACAATTGTTAAGCCTTAGGGATGTATTCAAGAGGATGTAAGGTTATTTATACATTTCTTCTTAGCTCCAATAATCATTTCCAGCCCTACCTTCAATAATTGCTATCAAGTTCACGATACTCTCAGGGCCGCCAAGCAATTCAGGTAGATGTCACAGCAGAGGCACTGATTTCTACTCTACTCAGAACCTGCATCTACTCTCCTTGGCTTTCTTTCCCCTGTGTTCTACACCTTTGTGAATTTGTGTATCTTTGTCTTTACTTGGGACTATGACTCTTGATCCATACCAACGTCATTTCAAAATATTTTGTTGCATGTGTTTACATGCTGGTACTTTGTCCCCTTCCCTTAAGAATGTGTTTCGATGATAAATCTGAGGTATAATAAAGTTGACCCATCTAGCCTCCACAAACATCATAGTGAGTCATGTTGAGATCAAGTCAACCTTAATTACAACCACCACATAGCAGAAGAGCATCCCGAAACCATAATATATTTATACATCATTATATCACTATGACCTGTTTCTGTGGTGTCACTCTTGTAATAGACTGGGACTGCCAATGATGGGGATCTTGAGGTTTGAATCGAGGTTGAGTGTACTAAGGATGGTTTTTTCATAAATGGTTTTCCACCCTCTCCCCACGCAAACATGAGGAACAGTTCCCAATTCCTTTAAATCCAATCTCCCGCATCACTAACACATAAGTGTAATTAGTTCATAAGTGAGTGAGTTCTGGATCTAACAATGCAATGCACAAACACTTGCATTCTGGATCTAAGAATGCAATGCACCAACACTTGAATTCTGGATTCAACAATGCAATGCACCAAAACTTTAGTTCTGGATCCAACAATGCAATGCACCAACACTTGAGTTCTGGATCCAACAATGCAATGCACCAACACTTGAATTCTGGATTCAACAATGTAATGCACCAACACTTGAGTTCTGGATCCAACAATGCAATGAACTAACACTTTAGTTCTGGATCCAAGAATGGAATGCACCAACACTTGAGTTCTGGGTTCAGTAATGGAGCACACAGTGACACTTGAGTTCTGATTCAACAATAAAGTGCACCAACACATAAGTTTTGGACCCAAAAAATGATAACACAACCATGGCTGTAATCTTAGATACAAATGGCTACACTAGGTGTCACCACACAAATTGAATCAGTTAATTACTCAGCCAGTAAAATTATGGCTGCACAAAATGTATGATGAGATACAAAAATATTAAGCATAGTCAGTTCTAAAAACTAGTTTGAATATATAAAGATATTAAAATATGTTATTCATCTTATTAGTTATTTTTTATAAAAAAAAATAATGTAAGCCTATGAGTCTTTGACTCCAGTATCGAGCATGCCATCAATATGAAAATGTAAGGAGAGTGTCATATCAATTTAAAGCATCAATAAACTCTCGATGGAGGAAGGCAGGTGGATTGTCCAACTCATAAAGCAGTTAAAATTGTTATTGAATCCTAGCTTGGTTCAAATATAAAGCCCAGGCAACAAAATGTTTCTGATTATATTGTCTATGAATTTACATTTATAAATCGATATTGTTGTTAATATAAAATTCCTGCTGTATTAAGAAACTTTTTCAGTCATTGTTATAAACCATATGATTAGCTTACAACAGGCCTGGAAGACAGAGCAAACTGACTTTGAACTATATGTTAATAAGCTTGAGAAATTAGTTTAAGATAGTTTTTCAGTTTGTTACTCACTTTATTAGTATTTAAAAACATACTAAGGTTTAAAGATGAAAATTTAAGACGTCTAATACTAAAACATAAAACAATTTTAAACAGTAATCTAAAATATTAAGTTGAGTTTCACAAACTAAATATTATAATACATGAAGAAATATGGATACAAATATTAAAATATAATAGGGATACAAATATTAAAATATATTTTGAAAAATAAAACTTAAAAATAAGAAACTTAGCAATCAGTGTTACTTACAGGATCCACACGATCCCAATTATTGTATTTCCCGATAAAATCCAAACTCATGACATGCCCGCAAACAGAGGTCATTTTGAAATTAACTGTTTCATTTTGGAAGAGCCCCTTCCACTCATGCACAGAGCAGCTCGCTGATAATCCTGAAAACAGACACTAATTATAGAGTCAAAGAAACTTAAAACGTGCTATTGCAATTTCAAGTTATAAAACACACAATATTACCAGGCAGGCCCGCAAACTAATATTAGTGTGGAGAGTTAGAACACAGAATTTTACCAGGGAGGTTGACAAACTAATATCAATGTGGAGAATTAAAAAATAGATTTAGTTAAATCAAAGAAGATAATAGACAACAATCAATGAATAAACTAATCCTGACCCCTTAGCCCTCCGAATAGCAAAACGTATTGGTTTATCCCCTTGAAAAAATGATAAAATAATTAGCTAGAGTTTAAATGCAGCAATTGTCCAAGAATTTAGATAAATTACGACTGAAATTAAATACTTTGCCACTAAAGCAGTGTTTCCAAAGTGTGACTTGCAAACAAAAATATATATATATATATATATGATCCAGGATGTGTAGATGTTTTTAATTTGTATACAAGCGGAAGAATATAAACAAAAAATGATTACAATATATCAACTCTACACATATCAACGGTCACAGTTATCAAAATCTGAGGTGCACTTTAAGTAATTGAGAAAAATATGACATCTCTCAGACAGATTTTTAGAAAAATAAAAACTGCTGTGTGTAAGAATGCATCTAAGATCACCTAATTTTAAATTCTTATTTTCTTCTTTGACTCTATATTCGATATGGTCGAAAGAAATTGAAAATGCCAAATTATTATTGAAACACTCAAATCCTTGGAATATTATAATTGTAGTTCAAATCTAATTTATTAAATGTGTGGTCTACTCAATGACTTTTATGTTGATATTTTGTCAATAAATTGAAAACTTATAACCTAGAACCTCGGTTCCAAAACTATACAATTCCACTTATGGGTACACTTTAGCAAATAAGACTAGTGCTTTGATTCATAATTAAGTTGAAGTGGATGATAAAAACCAATAGCTCACTCTAGTACTACAATATAACTTAATTTTTACAAAATAATGTTGAAATATATAATCCAAGTCTTAAAAGTAAGAAGAAATTACTGGAATAAATATTTTCTTTAACAACTAAAAGATAGTTACTTTATTTGATTCTGTTTAAGTTTGAAAATAATATATTTAAGCTTAGTGACAAATTCATTAACGATAACTTTTGTAATGAAAAGTTACCGCTCAGAAAAGAAGTGAAAATTGCCATTCTACATAAATTAAGTTTCAAAATTATATTTATCATTATTGATAAATCTTAATAAGGTCAGGTAGGCCGTCATAGTCTTTTATTTATATTTATTTTACTATTCAGATCAATGCCTTCATCAACAATATCATCACCCGCTTCGGTGGTTGCGTGGTCTAAAGCGCTACTCTCGTGTTGGACTAGAGTGCCAAAGATGAGGAGATCGAGGTTTGATCCCAATCGGGTGCAATGAGGGTAGTTTTCCATTCTCCCTCTATGCAAATACGGGTGCACCTCCTTTCAATTAAACCTTCCCAATTTATTAACAATTAGTGTAATTAGTACATAGGTGTATAACACGAATGGGTAGTAGGACGTGGTGCGAAAAAAAATCCTTTGAAAAAAGGTTTGGGCTTGTACTGTGTGTTTGTGTTCTTTGTTGTGTTAAAAATTATGAATCATGTAATTTGAAATAGATGGTTAGAAAAAAAGTATTCTATGTACAAAGAAATAAAACAATTAGTTTTATTAAAATATAATTTAAAGAGCAACAAAGACACTTAACTCAGGTCCCTTTGATCAGATAAATAAATAATGCTCTTATTAGGCTTTGAAACAATGTCATTTTCATCAGTTTGAAGAAATTTATAATGGAACATCATCCTTAACTACCAAATAATAATTATTTATTTTTAAATATTTCTTTTTTGCATTTTCTTCACCTTTAAAATGCCTTTGTTTGAATGATACTTATAAAACCCAGTTACATCAACAATCATTTAAAATGCCAATTTAACAATGAAAGAAAACAGAAAATAGGTCACATAGTTTCCATAAGACGTAGAAGTAGCAGATTGTTAGGACCCTTGATGTCACTCCAAGTAGAATTGTCACAGGTTAACACTCCGGCCTGTTATCAAAGGTAACCGTATGAGAATACTATAACCTAGCAAGACTTTTGCAGGGTTTGAAGCAGGAGTATTTGCTCGGAAGGAAAGATAATTTTAAAATATACTCAAAAGAAGTTAGCCCATTTGAAAAAATTTGAGAAAATTAAAAAAGAAAATGTATTAACAAAATACAAAGAGTTGCTTTTTGAACTTAAATCAGGAAGTTTAAGGTATTAATTTAAGAAAATATGTCAATTAAGGGGTGGGGAGGAGTCAGACTCTCCTTTCTCAGCTCTCTGTACTTTAGTAAAAATAGCTGGAATAGAAGAGTGGAAAACCATTTAGGAAAAAATAAAAACCCAACTGGGATCGAGCCCTGATCTCCTCGTCATCGGAAGCCTAGTCCTACACAAGTTTAGCATGTTAAACCACCCAGTCAAAAAAGTGGGTGTGACTAAATTCTGTTGGGTGAAGGGATGCCTATCATTTACCCCATGTCACAGAATTGTTAAAGACGCACTGGTAAACTGTCAATTAATTAGTATTGTTTACATGAGTGTTACAATTTCCTCCTGTGAATTCCACAAGAACAAAAGATCCTGGTTGCATTCATTTTCTTATGAGATTATTGTCTTTCTCAAAGAGACTTGCGCCAGAAGAGGTTGGGTCTAAAGATATAAAGCATGTTCGAAAACTACACGCATGTGCGCTGAGATCCCTCATTCATTTTCTTACCCCAGACACCATCATGGTGGAAGCAATGTTGGTTTACGTTTTGTTTTGAACATTTAAAATGGCGAACACCATTGAAGGACCCGCCCACTGTGAAGTACAGTCTGTTATCCATTTTTTGAATGCAAGAAATGTGAAACCAGATGACATTCATCAACATATTTGTGGAGTTTACACTAAAAATGCAATGAGTGATGAACTAGTGAGGAAATGGGTTTGGCGATCTAACAAAGGACATGAAAATGTGCAAGATGAAGCAAGAAATGAACGGAAAAAAATTGCGAAAACAGATGATTTAAGATTTAATCACATTTTCATGAATTTATACAAATTTCAAGAACTGTTCTAACTTATATAACATTGTGAAAGATCATTTAAAACATCAGAAGTTATGATTACATTGGATGCCAAAAATGATATCCGAGGTGCACATAATCAAGCAACTTAGCTAGTTGACATTTCTCATGCAATAGAGCGATAAAGATGATGATTTTCTAGGCCACCTCATCACTTATGATCAGAAATGGGTGTCTCACATCAAGCCGGAATCAAAACAACAGTCCATGAACTATGAATTACTGTAGCGTACCACATCTTGGAAAAAGCAGAAATTAAAACAAACAATTTTTTTGGACACAGAAAGTGTGTTGTTGATTTCATGTCAAGAGGCAAAACAATAAATGCTGCATCCTATTGTGAAACCTTGAAGAAATTTTGTCGCACAATCCAAAACAAAAAGCGAGGCATGATCAGTCGCAGTGTTGTGTTACTTCATGATAATGCTTGGCCACGCGCTGCTGGTCGAATGTCATTTTGCCGGGAACCAATTAATCCTCCAAACTTCAGCCCAGACTTAGCACCAAGTGACTTTCATCAGTTCTTGCATTTGAAACAGTTCCTTGACTGCCAGCACTAAGATGATGATGATGACAACATCAAGAGAGCTGTGGAACATTGGCTGTCTTCATAAGTGGTTTCATTTTATAAACATAATACTACAAAATTGGTGCCGCTCTATGACAAATGCCTTCAATATTTGTGGAAACTATGTGGAAAAGTAGTTTGAGGTATGGCTTTTATTGTAACAATGAATTTTTTTTAAATAAATTGTCTTTATTTTTTAATAGCCATATAATAGGCTATTTACTTTCCGAATATCTCGTAAATTGAAATTCAAGCTTTCACAATCCTCACTTTGTTTTAACATTTTTGGCAACTATCCCTTCACACCCCCTTGAATCCAAGGACAGAAGCAGTCCATCAAAAACAAGTCCTTGGTGTGGTGTTTGATTAGCAACCATTTTATTATTATCTTTTCATCTGCTAGAGCTTAGAACTTTATGTTTCCCACAATTTTAGATTATAGGGTTTGCTAAAGCAGACACATTTTATATTATAAAAAAAGTTGGGCATTTTGAAAAATTATTTTATCAATAATTAAAACGTACCATTTACTATCACCTAAACTATGTAGCAACTTGTTTATATGTATGCTTAAATTTTTGAAAATTAATGTAAAAACAATATATACAATCAATAAAATGGTGCCAATATTATACAGCCTAGTACTATTTTTTTTAAATTCAGTCTATTAAATGGCATTTGACGTACTGTAGTTTTTAAATATCAATTATAGGTAGTAGCATTGTGGTCCCAAGGATGTATCAAGGCTCGTTGCTGCTATTATAATTGGCTGATGCAGCCACTAAGTCTGTAATTCAATAATCCTTCAAAGAATCCTAGAGATTATTTACATACAGCCATCGCCTTCAACAAAGTGTGCCCTGAAGTAATAAAGGATGGTAATCCCTGTAATATGCCAGGATTCAAATCATACAAATAGCTATGTTCATTTTAAGCTACAAATGGCAAGTCCCCTGGGTAGAAAAAGGGCAGCTCTTAAGGTAAACCAATAGGTTTAAAAGAAAATTATATTTATAAGAACCGGTACTGCAATTTGAGTGGAACGGCCTAGCTTATAGGTCTAGTTTTTCCAGTCAAGATAAGCTTATATTTATAAGAACCGGTACTGCAATTTGAGTGGAACGGCCTAGCTTATAGGTCTAGTTTTTCCAGTCAAGATAAGCTAACAAGATCCAATTTTGATATTGAATTTACCGATAAACAGCCTAATTTAGTATCCATTTATTTACCTTTCCTTGATGAGCTTTTCCCATTACTTAATATTTGAGCTAATGATGCAGCCAAAGACGGTTTTTCCGCCACCATTAAAGCTGTTTTTAACATGATAGAAGCCAATTAATATTTCTATGATAATTTGTAATTATTTTACTATTATGACACTAATTGTTTTCAGATATCTACAAGTTTTATTTTGTTTTAATGTCTGGTATTTCCACTGTTGCTGAAATGTGTTCATTCTTCATTTGGTATTGGGGTTTTCAATCATGGATAATGAATACGAATTCTTGACCATTGATTAGAAAATAGACAACAGAAAAGTAGATATTACCAACGGTGTATTAGATGGCTTCCACAATACACAGTGCTTCTTACGCTACCTATTGGCTGGGTTTAGTACTTCTTGTAGAAGAGCTCTGTAGTGACTACCATTGAACTAGATGTTAGCCCTAGTGGTGATTTTTAAAACTATGTCTTTGAGGTTACTATGGATTGCAAGATAAAACCTATTACACAGACAAAAAAAACTCGAGACACTCAATCTCCAGATGGTTGCGCTCCTTTGGTCAGCTTGAGTACTTCAACACTAGGATCGCTGCGTTTAGCCGAGTCTGTTTCTTACTTGTCTGTGGCCTAGTACTAAAAGTAGCTTGCCGCTTGCTTATTACAGCCCGTAGGTTGCAAAAACCACATTTCATTGACCAGTGTTTGAGGGTTGAAAAAAAGGGGGTGGGAGGTGGGAGCCCCCTTAAACATTGTACCTTCTTAACTGTGCTTGCTGTTTACAAGTGGAATTTCAAGATTATTATTTGTAGTTTTTTAAGACATCGGTTGCGTGGCATCCCATAAAGCCCGGCACCCCGGGCAGTCGCCCACCTCGCTCGTCCCTTGGGGCAGCCATACTGATAGCATATGTACAGTTGTTCACCTTGTTGAAATAAAGGTCAGTTACAAGTGCCTTGGATTATTATTTCTAAGTGTTGCTACACTTGACCCAATAATTTAAAAGCCACTGCAAAACAAATTATAATTATTCAAATTATAATTTAATGTGATTAAGGAGGTTTTTTAAAAAAAAAGAAAAAGTAGAGTATAGCTATGCTGTAAAACCTATAGGAAAAATAAAATTAGTTTTATGACTTAATCAAATACATATCTACATTTTACTATATTAAATTGTGAAAACTGAGAAAATTGTGGTACGAAAGTAATTAGGTTTTAGCAAGCTTAAGCCCCATATACTGACTCCATATCTGGTAGCCTAAGGTCCTTAATCAGTGGTTGTAAGAAATAGATGCCACAGTATCAGATTGCTCTGTCTACAGAATTCTGACCTGTATCCTTATCTTGGTCCTTACTCCGTAGAAATTAATCTACTTGAACTTTTTAAGTAGTAAGGACTAGTATATACGGACTACCAATCAAAGTTAAGTAAATCTGCGCGTGCGCATTGAAATAAAAGCACCAATGACAGCTTTGCTTTTTTGGTTTACATCCAGAATAACCTTCTAGTATATTTTGTTTATTTTTAATTTTCAAGCAAAATAAAACACTGATTATAAGCTTGATAATTAAAATCGTATATATATATATATACATATGATTTTATATATATATGCATGTATATATATATATATATACGAACACTGATTATAAGCTTGATAATTAAAATCGTGTATATATATATATATATGATTTTATATATATACGATTTTAATTATCACGCTTATAATCAGTGTTTTCTTTGCTTGAAAATTAAAAATAAACAAAATATACTAGAAGGTTATTCTTGATGTAAACCAAAGAAGCAAAGCTATCATTGGTGCTTTTATTTCAATGCGCGCGCACAGATTTACTTAACTTTGATTGGTAGTCCGTATATACTCGTCCTTACTATATATATGGACTGTGATTGTAATTTTCCTATATTTCAACTACCTGAACGTTTTTAAAAAAGTGGTTTTGGTGTCTTTTATTGAACTGATGACTAGATAACTTCTTGGTACTTGTTTTATTCGAAGAGTTTTATTCGACGACGTATCTGACTATTTCATATTTTGGTTTGCATTGTTACGTGATTAATGATCCAGATCGTATAGACACGAATATAATTTTTTCAATGACTACGGACTATGAACGTGGATTATAGACCTAAGGATACGGAGTTTGTGTTTGGGCTTCTAATTGTCAATATCGATTTTACTACCTACATTTATAATTATAGACTTGAAACAGGCCTACTGATTGATGATGGGCTATCACTCGCTAACGAGTATGATTGTATTCCACGGATATCATTAGTTAAGATTGTGGGTTATTAATTCAGGTTGTCCTTCGGAAGACGCCTGTGTGTGATATCTTTTCACGTGGAAATGTTGCTACACATCAACAATCACACGATCCTTGACAGGCTCAGAACCTATGCCCAGTGGCATAGCGACTACAACGACTGGAGATTCCAAGACTGTTGCAGCCTTCATCCACCTTCCCGACCATTAGAGCTGTACTAGTCGATTTTACGCCCGGTCCACTGTTGAGGACTGTCTATATTCTATGTCGTTGACCATTGTTGGTTCATCCGCCTTTAAGGGTAGTTACCCGCCCCAAGGGCATGATAGTGGACTAGCCTCCACCTGCTCCCCCGCTTTCCAAGGAGACCGTTGGCATGGTAGAGGGAGACTCCTTATCCCGGGAATCATTCGGTCGTCAGAGCCTCGTCAGTCTAAAGCAGGGTGGACCACGATCAGTTGAGGTTGACATTTGAGTAGGAGATATTGTCGTCAGACTCACTTAACCCCTTACACCGCAGGCCTACTAATACGCAGGTGAAGACAAGTGTTTTTTTCAATAGTGTATGTGTACATTAAGACATAAAAATACATTACGTTATCAGGTTTAATTATCTACTCTCTGCTTATATTGTAAGGTACAATCTGATTTTATTCGGAAGCCATTATTTGAAAACCGTAAGCTCATGTTGACACAATGGCGGGAAAAAGTATTAAAAATCACAAATGTAAGTCAATTTAGTTAATCCTGTAAAGAAAAATATATTGTTATTTTTACGGTAGCGTTATTGAAAGCGCTTGATAAAATTTAGATTAACTTTACAGTTAATAAATAAAGTAAAACATATTTCTAGAAGGTCAAATGTTAGTGAATATCAAAGCTAATGGTCGAAAGTAGACTTCCTATAAAACAAAATAGGGTCTAACAAGTTTATGTTGAATAATTCCACTTTAGTATAGGTTATAAGATAGCGTCATAATGTAATCAGTGTAACGTTATTTGCCAACTTACCATGTATTTCCATATATTTTTCTAGTTTTGTAAATAGTTTCCAATTTATTTTCGTTTGATATTATGCAATTCAAAGTTCAACTTCAGCTTAACAAGCTGTGTTGAGGGGTCTGACAAATAATAGTATTTACATCCATTCAAAAATAAATGAACGGAAGGAAGAACGTATAGCACTGTTTTTAATGATGAATTTTGGCCTAAGGAAGAACACTTACCTTTTATTAAACATATTAATTATCCTTCTAAGAAATTTGTTGACTCTTCTATTTATTTTAATGTCGGTCATTATTTATTTCAACGCATGCGCAGATTTGGTAAACAAGTGAGTGGCGGGTCTCGCGATTGTAAAAGAAGTAAGAAAAGAAAAAGACGTGATGTAAATACCTCAAAACTAGCACGCATTTCGATTCTTACAGATAGAAATAAACATGTAATTCTTTTATGAAACATTGTTCATATTCATTGACATATATTTCAATCTTTATAATATTAAACTTGCATTTTATTTTATTTTCATCTCTAGTCCATAGCCAACATTTTATATTTTGTTTTAATATATTAGTTTTCTCTTTGGACTTGGAAGAAAATAGAACGTTTTTAAATTTGATTCTTGGAAAACTTTCTGAAGAAGATGAGAGTCTTCTTCCTCGGCTTTATTTTAACATGAAGCAAAGTCTGTGTATCTCCTAACTATTTTTTTTAAGTTGAACAATAGCTTGAAAGTAAAGTGCAAGTACACAAATGGAAAGTTAAGTGTATGGGCAAGAACTAGAGATTGTTTATTCCGTTAAATTGTGGACGAGGGGGAATTAATAAAAGGAAACAAATTTCAGAGATTCGTGCTGTTTCAACATGGACGGATTCATTGGTGAGATCAAGCCAAATCTTCTAATTTAAGTTTATATTTTCTCTTTTATCAAGAAACCAGGATTTATGTGAAGACTTTCAGAAAAAAAGACTAAATATATTCAGGCTCTTCATCTTTTCCAGAGAATGAATTAATATCTTATGTCTAAATATTAATTATATTGATTTTTTTCCTTCCTTTTACTCAACAATACTACTTTTTTGTCTTACTCCAAACTATAATTATATATTATATAAGTTCAGCCTATATTATCTTTCTTTTACTCTAGTAATATATGTTCTAAACTTATAAATTCAACCATGTTCAGATATTGTTATTTTAAGTGATACATTTTTGTTTAAGAATATAGGTAATACCATATATTTTATTTTTGTCAGATTAGAATTATACTTATTCGGAATTCCATAGGTAGGATTGGGATGTAGTAAAAAAGGAAACAATAATAAATCCACAAAAGTTTCAATAATTGTGTTGTTTTATATATTTTTATTGTAGTCTAAATTAGTACATTTTATTTCAACAATCCATTTTATTTAGATTGTTCATGTTTTATTTTAAGTATTCTTTCAAACTCCTGTAGATATTTACAGTACGCCATTGTTGTAGGTAAGGTAGTGTCATTATCATTAACATTGTAATATCCGGGAGGGAAAAAGGTTCTCGAGCACACCCAGTGGTCTCGAGTATTAAAAGGCCGGTCAACACGTGTTTACCCATCAAAACATGGTAATACTAAATAACAGATTGTGACAAAACCGTTATATGGATTTGAAATCAGTTTTCACCAATGAAAAGGTATTTATATTATATAGAGAGAAGACTATGTTAAACATTTACTAATCATACTAATTAAATTATACAATGAAAACTATCACATTTTCAGCCTCACACCATTTTGCTTATAATGACTTCATTAAGTGATATATTCAACATTGCATTTTACTATATAAAGCAGAATTATTTTCACTTTAATTTTCCTAGATTATAATTTTTATTTATTGTTCTATTAGTTTTTTATATTTTTAAAAAATGAATAATTACTTTAATTAGATTAATATGGATGTAAGTATTAATGTTGGAAAAAAGAAGAAATCACAAGGCTAGATAATATTTTTCTCCTGATTTTAGTTATTTTTTAAAATAATTTATTAATTTAATACTGAGCTTTAAACATTATTTTAAGAATTAAAATTTTAAACAGTTTGGTAGCCCCAGTGTAACTCTGTTTGTTGTCAAACAAGGATCTATGTGTACCTGCTGGCAACTGTCCACGGTCTTTCATCTACAGCGTTGCCACGATCGTTTTCTAAGAGAAGAAGAGATAAATCGTTTCTTTCAACATTTTGAATCTTTAAAATTGTGTTTCAAATGTTTTAAATCAAACATAGGAATTAATGTATCTGCCTGAGTGTGGTTGGCGTTCAATCTGAACCACCGGTACATTTTAAATTAAAAATGTTATCATTACTGTAAAGTGTTTTTCCGAAGTATTTATTTGAATTATTAACTTTCTTCTATGCACCATGTCTTAGCACATGTTCGGGATATCCACAAGAACATCACAAACGTGAAATTAAATTACTTTTTATTGAAAGAATAAGAAACAAAAGCTAACTTCGTTTAAGTGCACCACGAAAGAAGCGGCGTAAAATTATTTTAGAATATTTAAAGAGAAGTTAAGTTAAAATACTACTTAAGAATATTTAAAAAATAAGCTAAGTTAAAATATTATTTTTGAACACAATATATTGTCATTACTTTGTTTTGGCAGTGAGGTTTAATATAGCTAATTGATAAAAATTATTAGACCTAATTGTAGAACTCCCACACCAGACGTCACGTGGCCTAGAATCTTAGGCTTACTTTGACTATATTTTCGGTTACTAAGAGATCAAGGTTCAAATCCCAGCGCACTATGGATAGTTTTATTTGTAAATATTTAACATCCTCTCTCCAATCAGATACTGGTACATTTCTTTTGGAACTTTACCTCCACTCCATTGTGTTATTAAAACAAGTATTTAGCTACAAGGGTAGTCTACGTGGATGGTAAAATAGTTTAAGGCGTTTGACTCGCAACGCATTGGACTGTTCTTAACTGAGCTTGAACTTCTAATCCCAACTGGGTGAAATGGATATATCTTACTGATAAAAATCTTAAACAACCGCTGTATTCAACGCACTTATTTGAAAAGGTTTCATAATTAGCGCGGCCCGGATTTTGATGACCCAAAAAGTCTAAAAAAGAATCTATAGAATCACATTAAAAATGCCCAAAACTTAATTTAAATTTAAAAAAAAGGACCAAAAAGCCAATGAAAAATTAATTAGCACGAGACTAAATCAAACACCCACTTGACAAGCGGGAACTAAAATGTTTGCAGCGCAAAACCACAATAATTACACTTGCATTTTGCTAAACAATTAAGCTTGATTTACAAACTCTAGCTACCGCTTCCACTGATTTCACCATTTCAGTTTAGTAGCAGCGGCTCACTAGGAAGATGGCTTTTCCAACCATGTAAGTAGAGAAGTTATGGATTCATTTGAAATTTATATTTATTATCTTCTCATTTAACATTTGTATGAGGAATAATAAAATGTTTAATTATTCCGTTTACAAAACTTATTAATATTAAACATAACCGTTTAAAAATTACCAAAAGATTAATTAAAGCATGTACAAATGACCTATAAATTAGACATCTCTACAATCAGGGAATGACAATAGTTTATTTTAGCACCGTGTCTTACTACTCATCCGGGTTATAAGCTTATGTACTAATTATGCTAATGAGTTAAGGATGAGGAAGGTTGAATTTAAGGGAATTGCTAGTGGAGAGTGGGAAATTCTTTAGGTAACAACATCCTCAGTACACCCGACCGGGATCAAACAACGATCTCCCTGTCATCGGCAGTCTCATCGTACAAATAATTATTGTCTGTGATGTAAAAATAAATTTTAAAAAATCATACCAAAGATGATTCTTTATATAAAGGAGAGTAAAAAAGAACATAGGGAGGAAATGTGATTTGTAAATCAAGGTTCCCAGATGATGGGACAAGGTGGGTTCATTAGAATAACTCCAGGTGGGGTATTAAGACCTTAAAAATAAATTTGACCGGTTTTTACATTTTTAACTGAGAGGGTTATTGTAATTAATATTGTCTTGTTTTCTAAATAGTTCATACAAATATATTGTATTTACTTTTTTCTAGATAATCTAATGACAAAACTTATTATGACATATTTCACCTTGTAGCCTTTAGGATAAAATGGAGACATTGTACTACTGGAAATCTGTATTATCATAAGGATAAAATATATTTTTATCAAAAATACAATTGCATGAATAATTTGGAATAGTTTCTCACATAATAAACCAATTTATACTATTTACGAGTGTGGTATAACCACAATTTAAACCTTTATACCTTCTGTGCTGATTTAAGCGAGCGTATGTTATTAATTCTTAAATGAATATTTTCAAAATAACTAAAGCAAGGGACCATTTTTTTGTGTGTATTTTTTGAAATTGAATAAAGCAAATCTATGGGTTTTAAATAATTTTGTTTCGATTGGACTTAGGTCATTCATGTGGTTTTTTAGTTACAATATTATAATTTTAAATTAATTATGATATAGGCCTACTAAAGGCTTAATATGTATCTAGAATGCCTAGATTGGTTAAGGTTGGAAAAAATACATTGAGTTTTTTTTCGCGTTTTTTCTTTAAACGCTTGTTCCTAACCCTAAAAAAGAAAAAGAAATTTTTATTTTTCCTGAAAATACTATCTTTATACTGAATTTTGTTAAAATTGGAGGACATTAACACCTTATTTAAGTATTTTTCTACTGTTGTAAACTTGTTTACGGATAATCATTGCGACTCGTAGTTTGTGCCAGGGCTAGCAAAGTTTGAAACTTGACAAGGATATTAGTAACAAACCAGAGCCCCTAACAAAAATATTTTAGGCAAAGTTCCTTTCAGTTTATGCCAGAGAGACCGAGTATGTAATAATTACTCTATTAAGGTAGGGATGAGGAAGGAAGCATTTTAGAGATAATCTACCCGCATTTGCCTTCAAGCTGAGTGGGACAACATATAGGGACAAGACAGCTTCAATAGACCCAACTGGGATTCGAACACCAATCTCCCCGTTATCACAAGTCCCGTTTAACACGAGAGTGACGCCTTAAATAATTTGTTTACTAAAGCGGGTGAGAACGATAATTGCGTCCTAATTTTGACGATTTTTTTTATCACGTCTGAAGATGATAAAAATAGTTATATATAATCGATGAAATGTTATTATTTATCGCTACAAAATTGTGGGCCAAAATAAGATTAAAACTAAAAAATGTTTGTATCTTATTGGGTGTTTATGCATGTTCAAAACTTGGTCAGTTTCCATTAAATTAGTTTCTTACACGTCAAAACTTCTATACAAGTTTTGACCGAAATTTCAGCTCTGGCCACTTCACACTGTGCATTACTAGCACTATCATAAGGATTAATAAAATGGCAAATATTTCATTTTTTAAGAAGTAGTCCAAAAGATAAAAGGAAATAAAACGAGCACACGTGTCATTAAATAATTAATTTTATTTCTATTTTATAGGCGAATATCTAAAAATTCAATATTTTTATGCACAATCGTGTAGCATTTGTGTGTTTTCCCATACAGAAAGCATTGGGCATCTTGACAAAGGAACTCACATTTCGAATTCAAGTGGCCGAAGAAAACTGAATTCTAATATTGTGTATTTTTCTCATCTACTAACAATAGCTAGCGTGGATGATTGGTTTGTATTTTAGATTTTTTCTCCGTGGGATGTAAAGCTGCTATTAACCAACAAGATTTATAATTAATAATGAATCGCATAAAATTTGTTCCTTTAAGTTAAAGCTACAGTTGAGACATTTATTAAAAAATTGGTTGTACACAGTATTTAATAAAGCTTTGATTTGTTTTTACCTTTAGGGCTAACACTATTTTTTTAACAGAAAATTCTTTATTTTTTCCAGGTTTTATAAAGGGAATTCTCATTTTATCGGACACTTAATGAGAGTATATAGAAATGAAACCTTATTCTATATAAAATTGATTAGTGAGGTAATGAAATTGGTGTTTAGAACAGATTGATTTGATTTTGATGTAGAAATATATGCAGTCACTCACTATCACTATTTTTCAGAAAGAAAAGCGGTATCGAAGGGAAAGGGCGTGGAAGGAGGTTAATACTAGTTATTCAGTTAGCTTTTTTTACTATACAAAAGCTCACTATATAAATATTTCAGTTAAATGTTACTAACATTCCAGTATTTTTAAATTGTTATTGAATTTCTCTCTTTTCCTGGCTCTCCAGTAGTGTAAGTAATAACTTTCTTCGTACTTTTATACATTTCTTGTATACTTTAGTTTGTCCATTATTTACTCTTATTTTAGCACGACATCTTACTACTGCCTTTTCAGGTTATACGCTTACTTCCTGTTGAAACAGTTGATAGCTTTCATATTCACGTAATCCAAGATTTTATAAAGACATATTCCCTGGCCTAAACTTCAAATTTAGAATCCCAATATAGTATTTGTAAACTATTTTGAATTAAGCCAATGTATGTTTTAAGATGACATTCTGATGGAGCGATTATGTAAAGATAGAAAAATGACACACGAACGGGGATTTGAGCCCTGGCCATTCAGCTCTACTCGTCAACTGTTATACCTATTCGCCCTCCCAAGATGTCTGATACTGCTACCACTGTTCTCCACCCGGGATTTCATTGTAGTACTTGTTCAAGTTTTGTTGAGACTGACTAGGCAACAGGTCCAGGGGTTTGCTTCACGCCTTCTTGTATTGTATGCATTATCTTCACTGATTCTATTAAAGGCAGATCCCTGGCTTCCATTGACACGATAACTCCAGGAAGGTTGCCGAAATAGCTCTTACATAGGCCAAATCAGACCCAACAGTGCTAGAAGATGTAGCAACCTTTTCCTCTCTTATTGACACAGCATCCTCTTCATCAAATGTTTGAATTACCTGAAATTATTGAGAATAAATTCATTATTTAAATTCTGTACAAAATTAACAAGCTATAATAGAGTTATAGGAAAAATTATTTAAGTACCTGGCTCTGAATAAATAGAAAAATTGTTTTCTTAAAAATATACACGTACCCTTTGAATTTGGTCCATGTGGTCAGCATAGTACACTGCCGCTTGTAACCATGTACCCCGAACTGGTTGTGGTGGAAGAGGTGTTTTCGGCCATTTTTCCCTAAATTTTGCTATGCGCGAAGGAGCTTTCAGAAATAATTTTTTGACAGATGAAATTATAGCATTTATATTCGAGAACTGTGCACGAATGTGTTCTGCGCCTCTGTGAACGGCGTGTGCTAGGCAGGTAACGTGGATTAGTTTTGGGTAGAATACCTTCAAACTTGCCCCAACTTTTAGCATATATGCTGCGCTATCTGTCAGCAGCACCATAAACTTCTCGTCATTGTTTTCTGATGGCCAAAGCACTCTTGTAACAGAACAATACATAATTAATCTCACAGAATTACATAGGATAAAGTTCCGAATGTAAAAACTTATATAAATCCAACTTACGCAGAGAATCGCGAACAACTCTGGAAATTTTCGAGCTGTTAGCGACTTCAAGCACTCTTGAGGCAATCAAGTGCGGAGAGCTGGGTCCTGTGGAGTCAAGTTTACTGACCACGATATTTGCGATGTATCTGCCGCAACGGTCAGTTGTCTCATCGACACTTGCCCAAAAGTAGGAATCTCCAATATTTTCTTTTATCTTCTCAATGGTCTGGAAAGGAGTAAAAATTCACTTAATATTCAAAACAAATAATTATGTAAGTAAACGAAAGTGCACAGCTCCAATTAATTTAAAATATCTTTGAAATTAAAATGTAAAAAATAAATGAATAGATTAACAAACAAGAAACTTACGGATAAGTATTGGGGATGTAAGTAATTCTTCCTCAATGTGGATTCATCGAGGATCTGCTAGTTGGTATATTTTGTGAGGAAACCTTTTAAAATGGAATTGTTTAGCTTCGTCCATGGTATATTCGTGGCTACCATCGCAGCGCACAATTCAGAGTAAAATTGATCACAATTGTCAGGAAATACAACTTGCGAAATTAACATTTGCCTGCCAGTTTTTTCTTTTAAACTTTTGCAGTGCATCGCTGTTTGTTTGTGTTGGTCTAAATGATATTTCTTGTCACATTTTACCTAAAATACGTGAAAAGATTTACATAACTTGTAATTTTACCAACCGTAATTTATTACGTCTAACTATTCTGAAATAGCCCTAAAGCCAGTAAAATATATATCAGAAAGTATAAATCTTAAATCCATGAAAGAGTTTAAAAGTAGTTTACTTGTATTTAAAAAACCTATGGATAGCCAAT
>CABFOW010003602.1:46219-71577 GCA_902141385.1 Timema californicum
AGAAGTTGACTCTAAAAGACACAATCACATACTGAAATAATGATGGTTAAACCGAGTGGTAAACTCTTCTAATTTCCACGTCAGTCAGGCTAAGGCTGTTGGACAATCCCACCACCCTCTCCCATCCTATATTCCATTCACGATAGGATTTTACCTGGATGACAGTTCTAAAATCATATGTTTAGGTTTTGGGTTGCCAACACTTGTAAAAGATCACAGTTTTGTTATAAATGTAAAGATCTTTAATTACCTGTTATATATTACATTTAAAATAACGTAGAATTAAGTTTTCTCATACTATTTCATTTTTTTAAATAATTTCTTTTTGTCCAACTCGAAACAATATTTTAAACATAATTAAAAGTACTTATTCTTCGTTTTGGAACGTTACTGATTTTGTGTAATATAGTGCATACATCAATACCTGTTAATACAGGCATCGTATTTACTTGGAAAAGAGAAAATTGTTGTCATTTTTTTACATACAATACACGATTTTATGATTATTTTATCGTATTTTAAAATATTTATCTGAATAAAATATTTTCATCAACTGCGTGTCCGCATCATTGTAAAAAACTTGTTTACCGTTATGTTCAATCATATGGCTTAGATTCGTCAGTCGCCATTTTGAAGCTATGTTCGTTAGAAGATTTTGTGAAAGTGGAGTTAATATTTTTTTAAGGGGAATAAAATTATAAATAAACTTTGTGTCCGACCTTAAATATATATATATATATATATATAATATTGGCCTAAATTACCGTGGTTAGCTATCACATTAATATATTCCCATCTGTTTTCATTACAGTCATCCAAAGTGATTGATGACAGCTGTTGGCGTAGCGATATATTAGGGATTACTTCTAGTAACATTTCAAGCTGTCATTCAGGTAAACTTAGCTCGTGAATGACTTATACTACCCCTTATTATTGGGTGTGATGTTCCAAACATAGTCTGTCAAGGTCAGGCCAAGTCACATGTTCCTCTCCTCTTCCCACTATCCGCTTTCAAACCCAAACTTTCATGTCTATAAACTAGACTCTTTTTCAGAAAAAATAAATAAATATATATATCAAAGAAAAAAGGCCGAAATAGGCACAATAAAGTTTCTTATTCATAATTCATCAGATAGGTGCAATTAAGGCTCTTATTCATAAAATAGACAAAAACCAACATAATAGGCAATTCTAGGCACTATAAAATTAACATATTGTACTTGTAATAACACGAAACACCTATATATCTCAACTGCCTATGTTTTACGATAAAGAAAAAAAAACCAAATACTAATATATACTAATTAGTATATTAAAAGGAATACACGTTTTATTTTAAGATTATAAGAGTTTGTGCTTTTTTATTTATATAGGTGTTTCTTTAAATATATATTTTTCAATTAGTACATTTTAGTCTAAACCCTTAAACTAATATTATTTTAAATTAGAGCAGGGAGTTAGAATCAGGTTGCGCTTGGAGCCCCCAACTGATTAATCCGCCACTGTATATAGGTAAATTCATTATCACCAAATTTAATAAATTGTTAGTACACTATGAGAAATAGCTAGAAGCAAGATTTATGTTGGCTGTTATAATATTTAGCACCGCGTCTTAATACCCGTTCAGGCTATACGCTTTTAAGTACTATTTACTCTAATGGATTAGGAATTGGGAAGGTTGAATTAGAGGAAGTGAACCCGCATTTGCGTGAGAGGGAGAGTGAAAAACCATGTAGGAAAAAAACCTAGTTCACCCGACCGAGATTCGAACCTCGATCTCCTCGTCCTAAGCAGTCGAGCTCAACACAACAAGCGCGTTAGCCAACTACGCCACCGAGGCAGGTTGTTGGCTGTTAGCTGGACGCATAGTTTTACACTATAAGCCTACAGTACACGCAACTAGATTAAATATATAAGACAACACACTATAAAGCTGGACAAACCACATCCAAAAGTGTTAAAATGTGATCTCTATATATTCACATTTTAATTATTAATATAAATACATGAATGCCTATAGCCTGGATGGGTAGTCAGTTGTTGTGGCAAAAAACAAACAAAACAACTTTTACTCAAACTTAAATCTTTAGTCAATTTTGTGAATAGAACGTATCTGAAAATATAAGGGGCGGTAACTTCTTAAAACCATAAAATAAAAATAAAACTAGAACCTGTAAATTACGTATTTAAATTGTATACAGGCTGAATCCAATATTTATTATTTTGGTTTCAAACAATTACATTTACAAGTTTTTTTAAAAATTTCATGTGATTCAGTTATTTAAGTTATCTTGCTTTTGCTGCTCACTTTCTCAGTTTTATTTTTAATTTAACGATAGTACGAAACAGGTATAGGCCTATTTTGAACCCAGACATAAAATATTTATTTGTGATGGTAAAGATAATATTGCTTCACTATTATTTATTGGATTTTGGGAGCGCTTTCTTGGACACTATACTGTGCAAAATGAGTTAAATGGGAAAGGAAAATTGTTATATCGTTTTTGTACATACTGTGCATTTCAAATATGTGTGTATATATATTTTGAAAGAATAAAATTAAATTAAGTATTCATGCGTGTATCCTCAAAGGTCCTTTTATATATTTATAGCTTTTAAAATCAAAGTTAAAAAAAAACTTGATTCAAATAAAAATAGACACAATCAGAGAGAGCAGAGGAAATAACTTTTTTTTAAATGGAAGCTACACACAGGCTAATATTAAAATTCACAATTAGTTTATTTTTCAACAATTAAAAAACTTACACTTCATCTATGATAAAAGTTAAAGATAAATATTATTTCTTGTTTTCCCCCTTACATTTTATTTTAGAAGTAAGCTTCCATACATCATAATTCACTGGTATGATACAATATAATATTTAGTTATCTTTGAACACCAAACATGTCCGACAGGTAGTTTTAGAAACATTGTCAGCTCTGGCCTACATTATGATGAACCGGAAATAGATAAACATATAGAGCGTAGGTTCGATGACCTGTGCATGTGCAAGGCTTTATCTATAACACATTTTAAGTGGTATAACAGTTTTGGCTGGGGAAGGGAGATTAAAGTTAGCAATCAAGTTAAGTTTGGGGAACCAATCTATTCTAATCTAGTGAAAGCTATAGGCCCAATAACATTTAAAATAATTATATGCCTTTAAAAGCACTAATATATATATATATATTTATTTATTTATTAAATATATACATTTATTACAAATAAATATTTCCAAGTATTTATACATACAATTACGCAGCTAATGTATATATATATATATTAAAGTGTTATATGTGTATGAATGGCTGTAAGCCTATATATGTAGGTATGTTTTTATGTATTATATATTTATGAATGGTTGTATATATGTTTTAAATGTGTATACGTATGCATGTTTGTATGTATGTATGTATGTATGCATTTTAATTGTTTATATCTATATTAATGTATTCCTATTTATACGTTTTTTTTATATGCATTAAAATACCTATATATTATATATTTATGAGTACTGGGATCAATGTATGATATTTTGTTTATAATATTTATGTATCTATTTGTGGATTTTTGAATGTTTGAATACATGTTGTAGGTACTATGGTGCGTCGTTACATTAAAAAAACCTTAGGTCCCAACTTACTCAAGTGCATAGGTCCAAAATATCAGCGTTGTAAAATATCGTAACTTCATGGTGAATTCATCCTGAGGTCATCGCCCTGTTGCTATTCTGAACACTTTGCTCATTTGATATTTTGCCTCATTTGACTTTGGTTCGAATCGCCGAGAAAAAGTTTTAGTGTTAGTGTTGGTCCCGTTTCAAGAGGAATTGTGTTTTATTTTATTTACGATTTGATTTTTTATTCTTTACCCTATTTGATTTTGGTTAGAATCCCTGACATGTCATGTGTGAGTGTACTTATGAATGTAAATACTATGCATACATGTATCTATGCGTGCATGTGGCTATGTACGTATATACGTATGTATATATATATATATATATATATGTACGTACGTACAAAAAATTATGTTCACTGTAGCTCTTTACTTGATTGACAGTTGAAAAAGCATGTGTTTATGTTTTGGGCTGCCAACACTTGTACAAGATCAAGGTTATGTTATAAATGGTAAGTTTTTAACTACGTGTTATATTTTACATTTAAAATAATCAAAAATTAAGTTTTCTCACACTATCTCTTTGCTATTTTTTTTTCCAACCGAGATAATATTTTAAACATAATTTTTTGTTTAGCACCGCGTCTTACTTCCCGTTCGGTGTATACGCTTAAGTACTAATTACGCTAATGGGTTAGGAATAGGAAAGGTTGAATTTAGAGGAAGTGAACCCATATTTGTGTGGAGGGAGAGTGGATAGCCATTTTGGAAAAACCACCCTCAGTTCAACAGATCGAGATTCGAACAATGATCTCCCCGCCCTCGGCAGTCTAGCACACCACGATAATAGCGCGTTAGCTAACTTCTCCACCGAGGCGGGTATTAAACATTATTAAAAATACTTATTCTTCGTTTTGGAATGTTATTGATAATGTGTAATGTAGTGCATACATTAATACTTTTTAATACAGGCATTGTATTTATTAGAAAATAGAAAAACTTGTAATTTTTTTAATAGATATTTCATTATTTTATTATTATTTCATAGTATTTCTAAATATTTAAATAAGAAAAATATTTTTATCTACTGGGTGGGTGCACCATTGTAAATATTTTTTTTTGCATCATGATCAATCACGTGGTTTAAATTCGTTGGTTACCATCTCAAAGCAATATTTTTTACACCTTTTGTGATAATGCATAAAATAAATACTTTTTTTAAAGTGGAATAAAACGATAAATAAGCTTTGTGCCCGACCTCAAATAAATATACTGTGGCTAATTATCACATTCATACATTACCATTATGTTTTCATTGCAACTATCCAAAGTGACAGATGTCAGCTGTTGGCGTAGGGACACATTACGGACTTTTTCTAGTAATTTTTGAGCTGTCATCCAAGTAAACTTGAGTGGTGAATGTACTTTCTTTTAGTTTTTGTGTTTAGCCTATGTTTGTTGAATGGATGTTGTGGTGTTATTTCTGTTATCACTATCCTAAATATTTACTGTCGACAGTAATTATACAAATTATGGGTTTATAAATATTTTTTAACAATTTTTTATTTAAAAAACCATTTCTACTGTTTTAATGTCTATGTTACTTTGTGAGAATTCATTTTCTACCTTATTAAACATTAGTAACATAATTGTTTAACTTATTTAAATAATTATAGAAGTATTCAAACGTAAATATTAACATATTTTATTTGTTTTGAAAGCATAATCCCTAATGCCGGGATCACGATCAACTTAACGTAACTTAATGTAACGTTCACTTAAAGTTAACTTATGTGTGATCACGATTCACTTAACTTAACGTAACAACTCAAGCCAAACATATGCATTCTCGAGTATGATCTGTGGTTTATAGTATTTGTTAAGTGATGATCTGTGAATGTTTAAAGTTTTCAATCAATATAATAAATATCTATTACTAAACTTTTTTGATAAATTCAGTTCCCTATTTTAGTTTAATTATTTTGTTTCAATGTCTGATCACTAGAACTTACGCTAAAGAGTAAACATTGGTCATAATAACCAACAAATGAATTACTAAATAGCCCTGTTGACGACACTCGCATAATGATTGGCTGGCTAGATCACGTGATGCCCTTCAAGTAACGTAAAGTAAAGTAAAAACCTCCCAAGACCTCTCTTACGTTAAGTTAACTGCAAGTCAACGTTAAGTTAAGTGCATCGTGATCGCTTCCATTTAAATACACGAGGAGTTCCTCTACGTTAAGTTGATCGTGATCCCGGCATAACACAGGTTTGGTTGCTGGAGCTAAGCAGTAAGCATGCCATTTGCCTGAGCTTAAAATTTAACGCTCTATCAGACGTAGTGGCCAAGCTACGAATTCAAATATCACGCTTGATGAACTTTTTTAATGAATGCAAAGAGGTTTGGTTTCCTCTATGCAATGGAAGGGTTTTTGATTGTTGCTAAAAAAATAATTAAAGGGAGCTTCTTTAGGCAGTATTATTCTAGTATGGAAAAAATTTATCGACGATCTATTTTAAAATGAAGAAATAATAGTGAATCAGCAAAATTAGAATTTAAAAATATATTATGAAGTAAGGCGTAGGCCTGATAATTAATTGAAGATATAAATATCATTTTGAAAACTGCCAAAATTACTAATTTATTCTAGTCCATTTTATGGTATTTGGTGAAAACATTTTCACAAAGTTTCTACAGTAGAATTCTCAAATTTGATGAAACATAATAACTCCAGCTCTGTTATTGTTGAGAAAAATTTGCGTGCCTATTGAACTGTTATTGTAAATGTTTACATATGAATATCGCTCCTAGTGGATTTATAGGGTGGCCTCGCAAGTATAATTGAAGGGCTTGGCAGTAAATAATGATAAGGGATATTTTAACAAAGGTTGAGTTAATGCATGTAGACAATGGTAAAGGACCTACAGAACTCATGTTAGCAAAAGGTCCCTTGTTTCCTAAAGAGATAGCAGCACTATGTAGTATCAGACTTATTAGCTTCTCTGTAATTGTTTTGCTTTCAGCGTGTAAATATTGGTAAGGGCCAACAAGATGGCTGCTGGTAGTAGTCACATGTATTAATGACACTGATGTACAAGGAGTGAAAATAATGGAGTGCTTAGAAGAATCCATGCTAGATTTTGATAGTGATGACTGATGACTCAGTTAAACTATGTTATTGACAAAGCTGATACGTCTGAAAGAAGAAATTATTAGATATGTATGATTGATTAACCTATTCACGTAAATAAGGTTAGGTGCATTAACATTGTCTACTTGCTTTACGCAAACAGTGGGAAGTTAACATTGTTTTTACTAAGGCTATTTGTAATATAACCCTTTAGTTGTTTTATTTTGATACATAGGTCAGAGGTAGAACTATGGATCCGCAGTCCCCGTGGGGGGTATTAGGTTTGGAGGGAATTTGGGTTTGTAGTTGCATATTTTTAGTTGGACATGTAAATATAGTGCACAATTAATTTTACTGTACATTTTGATTTTACTTGCGGGATAAGTGGTAGGGGGATGTAAAGGCAGAGCTGGATTTTTGGTTCTCAGCACAAGGTCATATCTGCCATACTTTCCACCATTATATTATACATAATTTCTTGAAACACAAAATTTGAAGAGTGTAAAAGTAGCTTATAGTAATTTTGTTTTCTAGCACCAGAATCATAGTTCTAACTCTGACTCCCCAACGACCACATAGACCATATTATTTTCTACTATTCAAGAAGCAGAACATGTTCCTAATATCAAGAATAATAGGTCTGTTGTAAAGAAAGTACGAAAGAAAAGGAAACATGGTAGTGCACAGGAAGAAACAAAAAGAAAGCGAAATCAAGGAACAAAACATAAGAAGTACAGAGGAAAGGGCCAAACTGTCGAAGAAAAACGTGCAGGTTCACCATGTGAATATCCTAAACAGTGTTTTTAGTTAACTACTGAAGATAGGCAGACTTTACTTACAAACATTTGGCAAATGAACTGTTACAATACCCAGAATGCATACCTACAAGTTTGTTTGCGATCTAAATAAATATACAGAAGGAAAACCAAACAAGGGGTATCCAAAATAAGTCAGAGTATTGCGTGTACAGTGAAATCCGCTGGAAAAGAAGCTGTAATTTGCCAAACAGCATTCCTTAATATTCATAGACTCCAGAAGAATAGACGACGTGTGGAGAAAATAGTGAAGCTATTGAAAAAAGGAATGGTTTCACCCGCTTCCGATAGAAGAGGTAAACATACCAATCATCCTGAAAAATATTAACAAAAAAATAACGTTATGGTTGGGCTTTTATCGATGAACTTCCTCGTTATCAGAGCCACTACAGTCGAAAATATTCTTCCAGGGATTATTTAAGGATGACGTTTTATACACAGCTGTGTTTTGAGATATATGCTCAAGAATGCAATATGATGAACAGGCAAAGTTTTTTTGCAGACAAGTTTAGAAGGTTTTTTTACTGACGAGTATAATATCAGCTTCAAGAGACCCAAATCAGACACTTGTCAACGTTGTGATGCATTTGCAGTGGCCATTAAACATGCGAAAATACTCAAGGATGACAATGAACTGAAATCACTTGAAATACAACAAGAACTCCACCATCGAAAATCAGAAGTTGGACAAAAGGAAATTTCTGAAGAATCAAAAGAAGCTAAAGAAACTACTGGTGTCCATGTAATTACATTCAATTTGCAACAGACATTACAATATCATTATTGAAAAATGGGCCAATGTTCTATAAGCATAAGCTATGGCGTTGCAACTTGAGCATCCACTCATGTGGAAACAACCAAGGATGCATTTTTTTTGTGGGGTGAGGTCACAGCAAAGAGAGGAGAAGATAAAATTGCTAGTTGTTTAAAGAAGTATTTTGAAAGTTTCAATTTAGGATAGTTGCGGTGGCCAAAATAAGAAATGTACACTGGTGTAATTTGGGCTATATCTCTTGAAAACTGAAAGTTTCTAAGAAATTTAGCACATCTTTTCTAGGTTGGCCATACAATGCTCCCCAGTGACAGATTTTTTTCTGGTCGAGAAGCATGTCTCCTCTCATTATCAGATGGCGTATGCCCCTGAACACTGGGAAGAAGTTATGAAAATATCCCAGGAAAAGAAGAAGCCTTTCCTGGTAACAAGAATGAATCAGGATTGTTTCTACAACTTGTCTCCTCTGAAGAAACTGTTTCTTCAGCCACAAGTTACTACAACTAAAAATAAATTTGCCATACGGAGTTGTGTGAGACTTGGATTTTCATCGGAGTTATTGCAGCCAACTCTTAAAATACGGTTTTATGAGACTTACAGTGGTTCCATGTAAGAAGTTAGTTGTCCTTTCTAAGTGAGGAAGACCTCCAACAGATATACATTCCAGGATCAGTTTCAGAAAAAATATTCAGAATAACTTCCCATCCAGGCAGACAAGTTGAATGATATACTGTCTGATGTAGAATGGATCCCTCATGAATGGTAGAAAAACCTCAAACCAGCAAGAAATTCTGCATGCAATCAATATGATGAAATTATTGATTCAGATTGATGTAAAAAGTTTTAAGTACATTCATTTTTGACGTAAAAAATGTTAAGTACATTTTCACATTAATTAAACACGCATCATATGCGCAAGGAAACAATGTTAAAAATGTAATACTGAAACAGGAAGTTCTTGAAATACCATTTATGCGAAACCATGTTTATCGTTTATATATATTGAAATAAATAATTATGAGATTTTCCATAAATTTATTTTCTTTATTTCTCAAAATGCGTTACATGTCCCTTACCATTATTCAATGCCGAACCCTTCAATTAATACCTCTGTGTGTGTAACCTCTTTGCTCATAATAGGTAGTTTTTTTGGTCAAGAGTTGTTTGCCATGTTCTCATCTTGGTTAATTTGTGTGATTAATAATATGTTATTAATTCCTTTTTAACTAATAGAGTGTTCATTGAATGTGTAATAATTCAATAATTATCGTTTGTATTTCAATTATTTTTTAATAAAACCTTAGAGAATGTTATTACGGTAATGAAAGGGGGTAGAGAAGGGTTGGCATTAAAAGGTACAATGCAGCTATTCGGTTGCGCAGATGATTTAACTTGGTTGGCAATAGTAAGGAAGCTGTGGAAAGAAAAGCAGTAAATTTTATTAGAGGTTAGTAAGGAAATAGGTTTAAAAGTGAACGCTATAAATACTAAGTATATGATCACACAGGGAACACAGATAGGGGTGATGATTTAAAGATTACAGCGAACAATATATAATTTGACAGGGCTTATAAGTTTAAATGTGTATGAATAATTTTAACTAGCAATAACGATATTAGATTGGAAATTAGGAAAAGAGTACAGACGGGATATGCACGTTATTATTAGGTCAATAAGTTGTTGATATCTAGTCCTCTTTCTAGGAATTTAAAACTCAGATTGTACGAAACAATAATTTTTTCAGTTGTTATCTATGGGTGTGAAATTTGGTATCTTACCTTATATGACAAAAACAAATTATGGGGGTTCGAAAACAAAGTTCTTAGGAATATATTTGGTTCAAAAATGGGACGGGGCTACTAGGGATTGTAGTAAGCTACATAGTGACGAGTTACATACTCTGTACACACTACAAAACATTGCTAGGATAATCAAGACTCATAGTTTGGTGTGGGCAGGACATGCAGGGAAATTCTAGAACCTTGTTCAAGGTACTTACTGGCAAACCTAATGGGAAGAGAATATTGGGAAGACCTAGACGCAGATGGAAGAATAACATTAGAATGGCCCTGAATAAGATAGGGTGTAATGAGGTGGATTGAATAGAAGTAGATCAAGATGGGGATAGGTTGCGTACTTTTGTAAGTGTGGCAATGAACTTTTGAGTTCCTAAATGTCATAGAATTGTTTTTTTTAGTACCACGTCTTACTATCCTCTCGGGCTATACGCTTATATACTAGTTATGCTAATGGTTTTAGGGATTATGAAAGATATAATAATATGGAAATGTACTAACGTTTTTGTGGAGGGAGAGTCGAAAACAATTTCGGAAAAAACACCCTCAGTACACCCAACCGAGATTCGAATCTCAATCTCCCCGTCATCGGCAGTCTTAGTCTACTGCGAGAGTGGCGCGTTAGACCACGCGCCACCGAACCGGGTCATAGAGTAAGTAACTATATAATAGTTATTCCATTTTTGTTATCTAATTTAGAATCTAATCTTTTTGTTCATTGCTAAAATTTCATTTTATTTTAATTATATAAGAAGACATGATACATACCTAGATAGGGTATCGACTATTGTACATATTTTTTTATTTGAGTATAGTAATAAAACTTATTTTTTTTTATTGTTTAAATTTTATCTGTCTCTAGTTTAATGTATCTGGTTTATACCCTTTCTTCACATAGTGTAAGTCCTTTAAAGGTAGCCAGATACCCCAGTGATCCCAATAAAGAGGGTCTTCGTGTGAAACGCTGGAAGCCAAGAACACTTCTAGACCCGCCTAGGTGACGCACTCGGCTAACGCGCTAGTTTTGTGTTGGGATAGACTGCTGAGGATGGGGATATCGATGTTTTAATCTCGGTCGGGTGAACTGGGGTTAGTTTGTCCTAAATGTTTTTCCACTCTCCCTTCATGCCAATGCGTGTTCATTTCCTCTAAATTCAACCTTCCCAATTGCTAACCCATTAGCGTAATTAGTACTTAAGCATATAACCTGAACGGGTAGTATGGTGCAGTGCTAAAAAAACCTTCTAGTAGAGTTGGGGGAGTACCTATAATTATAAATAAATCTATTTCTACTAATCAGTGTATGAGTAGATGGTGCCCGAATATCCAAGCAGTTTAGTACAAAGTATCACGTTTATTTGTTTTATTATTTTCAAAAGTACAGACACAAATAGATGCAGTGGCAGTGAATAGTTCTATTTAACATCACATCAAAGGAAAAAGTATATTTGACCATAAATACGTGCTTGCCCAAAGTACCCAGCTTTTCCCGGTATAAATATTTTAGGGTAAAATAGGGAAAAGTTCAAAAAGGATAAAACATAAATCTAATCAATCTTTTTTTATGAAAGGGTAAATAATGAATGTCAAAAGTGTAAAGCGAATTAAAAGGATTTAAAGGACAATTAGGGGGAAAAGTGTATTAGTTTATAGTTAATAAGGTAAAAGGGGGCAAAAAGGGTAAAAAGTAAATATAATAATTTTTAGCATTTTTTTTACGGCTTTTAAGCTACATTTTTAATATTGTTTAAACTTTTTGCACTATTTACTTTTGGATGGTATGATAAAGAGTATTGTATAATGGATATTATAAAAGGTTTGATCATACCAGCCTTCAAAATTTCCATGAAAATTTAGCTGATGGTAAGTTATTTAATAGCCAAATATGTTTAGTAATAAAAATGTAGCTGATGGAAAGTTATTTAATAGCTAAATAGGTTTATTTATATATTTTTAAAATATATTTTGTGCCCTTCTTTAACCATAATAAACATTTAATCCAAGCGTGAATGAAGATAGCACTGTCAACACAAAAGTTTTCTTTTGATACCGTTCCGGTACTGGAGTGTGTGTACTAATATCAGTAAAAGTATCGGAAAAAAGTATCAAGTAAAAATAATAGTATCGAAAGTAAAATATCGATATTAGTAAAGTAGCGATACTTCTCTCACATTCCTAGTAGTAATATGTGGTACTAAAAACAGGCAAAAAGTTTCATCGCCAATATAGGTTAGGTATTTAATTTCAAAAGAATGGTCATAGATGAATTATTGCACCAATTTCTTGAGTGACATCTTCATCATCTGTGCACATCTTCAGGAATCTTTAAGTTTCTTTGCAACGTTTCTTGGCAGGCACGTATCCAGAGGGAGGAAGGGGTACTTGTGGGGATAAAACTCACCCCCCGAAATCAAAACAAAAATTATTATAAAATATTATCCTACAATAATTTATTGTCATGTAGTAATACATTCCTGATTATAAAATACAATAGTAGTTAATTGTGGTTTCACTTTCTTAAGCGGACTAAATATCGTGAATAATAAGATGAAATATACTCATGAATTCCTCCCCACATGGAGTTAAAAATGTGTCAAAATTTAGTAAAAAAAAATTAAAGTTGACCCATACTTGCATTCACTAATAATTAATATTTTTTTTATGACATTGAATAGAAAATGTATTAGTTTATATAAAAATGTACGTAAAATAAAAATATTTTTTATTAAAGGTTATACAAAGTATATAATTTATTAGTGAATTCAATAATGTGTCTACTTCCAATATATTTTTGTACGAAATTTTTATATATTTTTACTCCGTGCAGGTAAAATTCGTCTACCCCCTTCCCCCGCTGTTTAGTCATTTGTCTTAATATTTATCAATGGAAATGTAAAATCAAATAAAAACGTTGAGCTTTACCTATGAATAGTTTTATTCGTTCAAGAAACACGAGCTGCTTACTAATGTGAATGCAAAACAACCAACATTAAATTTGGTTTCTCTTTGGCTTTATTAGGATGTTCGTTTCTGTTCCAAAACACTCGTTGCCAAGGAGATTTATAATTAGTACGTTGATCTTTCCAAATCCCTCGTTGCCACGGAGAATAATTACAATGAAAATGTATACATCACAAGTTATTTTTTGTTGTTGTTACATAATTGAGATGTTTTTTCGACATTACTTAAAGAGTACAACAGAACAAGTCCCGTTTCGATTCGAGGAGTATTTTTTGAGTTTATTGGCAACAAGCAAACATACATAAAATCGAACGTATATATAGAGGGCCGCGTCTAGGGTGGTAGGGGAGAGGGATAAAAAGGGTAATTTCCCCGTGCCTCACATTCCAGGGGGCCACACCCTCCCCCCCAAATTATTAAATTCCATTATAATTATAAATTTCACATCAAATAGTGTACAGATAATTAACAGTATTAAGTATTCACTTAGTGATATGATTCCATTCCAGATTCCTGAAACCCCTACCTTTATGTAGGCCTAATTTAATATTTACGCTATTCAAGTAATGTGCTGCAGTACAGTAGAATACGCCACCAGAGTGCTACCGCTGTCAGCCTACAGAAAATAATGTGAGCAATGTTACCACTTAGAGGAATTTAATTTTGTTAACTTAATTTGTTTGCATTTAATAAAGCATAGTCATTTAATGGGTTTATCAATATTCGATAAAACACGAAAAATTATTTTCTGTATATATTAATATGTTTTATTTAAACTTCTTACATAATACTTGTACTTAGCACTGCGTATTACTGCCCTTTCGGGTTTTACGCTTAAGTACTAATTACGCTAATGCGTTAGGAATTGGGAAGGTTGAATATAGAGGGAGTGAACACGGATTTGCGTGTAGGGAGAGTGGAAAACCACCCCCAGTCTATCCGAGCGAAATTCGAATTTCTTCAATCTCCTCGTCCTCATCAGTCTAGCTCAACACGAAACTAGCGCGTTAGTTAACTACTCCACCTAGGTGGTATATTTCATAAGTTTATTATGTTTTGAAGATTTTGCTTAAGTCTTAAATGTCGAGCAATCAATTATTTAAATATAAAAACTTATCACTGTTTAAAGTTAAGTTTAATTTTATTCTAATGCACAGTATTTTGGACAGTTGTGTTTGCTAGGCGTCGCGACGACACCTCGCTATACACTATGGCACAAGTTGTTTGACCATTAACATTTGTTAGGTCAAAACTATTTTAATTGAGTCTTTAACTCGCTGTATTTTATTTTGTTGTGTTAAAAACAAATTTAAATTGCTTAAGTAAAACTGAGCCCTCGTTCCCGCGCCCCTATAATGACGTCAGACGGCTGAAAGTCGTTTGGAATCGCTTCTAGAGGGGAGCAGGAGAGGGAGAGTGTTCAGTAGCTGTGTGAACTCTGTCTGAAGCGGTCGCACACTCTCTCTTTGGGGAGAATGTGTAAGCTTGCTAGTGGAAGAGGCCCATCAGGGATACAGATTTTTCTGTTGTAGTTTCGTTGGGTGTTTTAATGTGTCAAGAGTGAAGTGGTTAGATTGCTACAATGTGGACTCGTTCTAGTATCTGTGGTGCACAGGACGGATAGCCGCTGCGTTCCTTGTTTTTGACTGTTATATAGTGTCATTGTGACATGACAGTCGCGTGTCTTGTTCTGTTATATAGTGTCCAACTAAATCACGTCACTACTGGTGTTATAAAATGTTGGATTGAATCACGTCAATGCGTGTTACCTGACAGATAACATATTATTTAATGATACCTTTTTTTCACCGTCCGAATAAAACTATGTCCCTGTGTGTGTAATAACATCTGCTGTCTGTTATTTTGGTGTCCGACGAAACCATGACAGTGTGTGTAAAGATTGAAATGTGGTTTTTTGCACCACGTCTTATAGCCCGCATCTATTGGGGTAGTAATGTAGAAGGGAAGATTTAGAGGAAATGTACACGTACTTGCGTGGAGGGTGGGTGGGACATTATAGAGGGGGACAAATTTCTATACACATGGCCGGGCTTTGAACCTCCACCAACCCAAACTTCATGCTACTGACATTTAGTCTGTCCACCGATGTGGGTCAGAAAAGAGATGCTGCCTGTTATTTTAGTGTTTTACAGAAGCTCACCAGTGTTTATGACAGATGACAGTCGCCAACTGTTATTTAGTGTAATAATGAATCTGATTAGTACTTTTGACAGGTTACATTAACCGTCTGTTATTTAATGTCGTATAGAAATCTCACTAGTGCTTATGACAAATGACAGTTACCGTGTGCTATTTAGTGTCGTAAAGAAATCTCACTGGTGCTTGTACCAGATAACAGTTACCATATGTTGTTTAGTGTTGTTATAAATCTCATTAGTACTTGTGACATATGCCAGTTATCGTCTGTAATTTAATGTCATAAAGGTATCTCACTAGTGCTTGTGGCAGTTGACAGCTACAATCTCGTACTTAGTGTCGTAATGAATCTTGCCAGTGCTTGTGACAGATGACAGTTACCGTCTGTTATTTGGTGTTGGAATGAATGTTGCCAGTGCTTGTGACAGATGACAGTAATTTTCTGTTATTCGGTGTCGGGATGAATACTACCACTGCTTGTGTCAGATGACAGTTACCGTCTGTTATCTAGTGCCATGATTAACCTCGCCAGTGCTTGTGACAGATGACAAGTTCCGTCTGTTATTCAGTGTCGGGATGAATCTCGCCAGTGCTGGTGACAGATGACAGGTTCCGCCTATTATTTAGTGTCGGGATGAATCTAGCCTGTGCTTGTGACAGTTGACAGTTGCGATGTCTATCGAGGCCCAGTAAAGACAAGTAATAACCCCCTCACGATGCGACAGTTGACGCAACTATTTGTTTTGATTGTCGTCGTCCTAGCGGAGGGCTCCACGCACCCGGTGTGTTCGCTCCTGACTTGCCAGTGCAGTGATCACCTAACTCAGCTCACGTGCAGAGGTGCAGGGTTTGAGTCCGTGCCGGCCGGACTACCCAACACACTCGTCAAACTGTGAGTAGTGTAGCGATAGTATAACCTACCCTATCTTCGGTTGGAGTGTAGTTAATTGACAGCAGAAGGTTCTGGATTGCAAACATTGGCTGAAAATTATTATTGTCAACATATTCAGAAATAACTAATATTTATTTAGAAATAATATACTATCAACTTAGTCAGAATTTGTTATTGATAATATAGTATTTCTAAAAGAACGATAACTATTTCATATTCGGAGTTTATTATTGATAATATGATATTACTAAATTAATAATAATTATTTCCTCTTCGGGGTTTATTATTTATGGAAACTTGGGGTACTTGACCCAATTTCCTGTTTTAGATTTTTATTCATGTTACCCATAGACATGTGAATGATCTGCATACATACTTCAGTATCTCATACCCATTTTTTTTTTGTATTTACAGACACGTGACATAATTTGATGCACTTAATATTCTTAATTTAAAAAATGGGTCAAGTATTCCTACCATAAGGGATAATTGGCCCATTAATTAGGGATAACCCTCTTTGGTGGCCACGTGGTCTGACGCACTGATCTCGTGTTGGACTGGACTGCCGAGGACGGGAAGATCGGGGGTCGATCCCAATCAGGTGCACTGAGGGTGATTTTTTTCCTAATTGGTTTCCCACGCTGTCTTCACACAAATGCGGGTGCACTTCCTTTAAAATAAGCTTTCCTAATCCATAACCAATTAGTGTGACTAGTACATAGGCTTATAACCTGAACATGTAATAAGAGACGGCGAAAAAAAAGAGATACTTGATCCAAATTCTAGATTAGACACCAAAAATAGAACGATCAATAAAAACTCTGTTTTATAAGATAACATAAACCCATCTTTATTACAAAGAAATAAAAATGCATTCTTTCTTAGTAAAAATATTATTAAATTAGTAAATATACGATTAAAAATAAGTAGTTAACATACCAAACGCTAATTTATGTAAACAAAAATACCCTGATATCTCAAGTCTACAGGCCAAGTTAATTTATTCAACAACAAATCTAAATTTATATTTAAACTCAAAGATTGTACAGTAATTCGGTAATTTTGTAAGGAAAATTCAGGTGGATTGAGACGAGTTTCAATTTGGTCAGGATAAACTACCGAAATGCCATCTTTGTACGGCCACTTTAAACGTATCTCATCCATTATTCTAGCAAATTTAACAAGCTCCCTGAAGAACTCTCAATAATTATTAGAACAAACCGTCTTACACTCCGCTTGGCACAATATTTTACAAGAATCCATATAGCAACTTCTCGGACACTATGTATTTCTCCTATATATATATATGCTAAATAATAATACAATATATATTATTATTTAGCATCACGTTTCAGCCCACCTCGATGGCGTAGTTGGCTAACGCACTAGTTTCGTGTTGAACCAGACTGCCGAGGACGGGGAATTTGAGGTCCGAATTTCGGTCAAGTGAACTGGGTTGGCTTTTTTAAAATAATTTTACACTCTTCACACAAATGCGGGTTCACTTCCTCTAAATTCAACCTTCCCAATTCCTAATCCATTAGTATAATTAGTATCCTACTTAAGCGTGTAACCCAAACGGCAAGTAGACCCTAAGACGTGGTGCTAATATTTAGTGCCTCGTCTTACTAACCTTTCGGCTTAAACACTTAAGTACTAATAGCGCTAATGGATTAGGAATTGGGGAAGTTGAATTTAGAGGAAGTGAACCCACACTTGCGTGGAGGGAGAAACCATTTAGGAAGAAATACTCCCAGTTCACCCGACCGAGATTCGAACCTCAATTTCCCCGTCCTCGGCAGTCTAGCTTAAAACAAAACTAGCGCGTTAGCCAACTACGCCACCAAGGCGGGTCCAATATCTCCAATACATAATGCAGATCCCTAGTTGTCATCTAGCTCAAAATCAGACTTGTATGTGTCCATTTCTGTATCAGGCGTCTCGGTTTTATTTTTTATGATATTGCCCTTCGCTTCTAAATAAAAATAAAGATTTTCTTGCATTGCCTTTTTCTGATTTTTTAGTTTTTTCTCTTCGCGTTGTTTATATTTCTTTTCAATTTAATTTCTATTCGGTGTTTCAGTCACAATTATTGTATTTCTTTCTTGCGACCTATATTTGTCATTTTACTTCACTCTGCTTTCGGATATGGTAGAATTATTTTCAGGACTAACATAAAAACCTCCTAAATTTGAAGGTGTTGGATGGGCCATTGTTTTATTTTCTGAAGGGCGTAAGGTTGAAAGCTTTTCAGTTGATCTAGAGCGGGAGAACAATGTATCATCTTCATCTGGGTTTGTCTCTTCTTCATCATCTAGGTATTGACTAACAGTTATTGACGCACACAGGAAATCAGCATCTGTAAGGATGATATCATTAAATAGCCAAATTCCGGTTGCTTTAAAGACACTTGTTGCTATGTTAGATGTTATAAATTCTTGTAGAAAGGCTTTTCAAACTAATTCAGTGACATTACAAATCATAAGGGTCACTAGGTATTGACTAACAGTTATTGACGCACACAGGAAATCAGCATCTGTAGGGATGATATCATTAAATAGCCAAATTCCGGTTGCTTTAAAGACACTTGTTGTTATGTTAGATGTTATAAATTCTTGTAGAAAGGCTTTTCAAACTAATTCAGTGACATTACAAATCATAAGGGGCACTCTAGGTTTCTATATTGTTAGGCAGTTCGTACTTTGGACATTGTAATACCCTATAAACGAAGAGTATACTCTGACATCCGAAGGCTGTAATTTATGAGAGTATTGGGGAGAGAATGTTAAAATAACAATACCATTAAGCTCGAGCATAATCGATTGCAGCCAACGAAATGTGGCTTTCATAATTATTCATTAGTAAGAGGAATTTTTTTGTCAACTGAACATCTTGTAAACTTAACAAAATGCTTTAAATAAGGAAAAAAGTATTCTCCACTAATCCATCCTGTAATATGAGAAGCTGTCTCTCTCTAACCCTGTTGGCGCTCCAAACGAAAAGGCTAGGTTTGTTTTCATTCATGGAAAAATGAAAAATGGTGGAGTGCTGTCCCGTAAAGCATTAATTCCATTACAAACTGTCACTAACTGCCCTCTCTCAGCTGATGTTACAAGACCTACTGGTTTTAAGTTTTAGGAGCAATCACTTTAGGGCATTTCTGGACTGTGGTAGGTAACCCCAGTCACGTCAACGCTCCATATATTTTCAGGTCCAAAGTTTTCTCGACACATTACCTTGCTTAAACTTTTATAAAAAGAAGACAACTCGTGTCTGTTAAAACTTATGGAACGAGATAAGCTTGTGGCCTCTGAATTTTTTTAAAATACAATTCTGTACGTTTGTTCATTAAACCACGCCACCAAAAATAACCCGATGCTTTTTATCCGTCCCAATTTTCAGGATATTTATTTTTAATTTTCACAGCCAAGTCATAAGTAAGCCTTGTAACTATTTCGGTAGTTAAAACATAGTTCATACAAGCCACCACATATAAATATTTCGACAAGTAATCTTCTTCTGCTTCAGTAAAACACTTGGTTTACTTTGTAAGATGGAGTAAAATTGGCACTGTGATCTCTTTGAATTTTTATTACCCATCTTCTTAAAGTGTTTCTAAATAAACCAAACTCTTTTGCTACAGTATGAATGCAACACCACCCACAACCTTTTCAACAGCTTTTTTTAATATTTATGGTGGTATTATTTCTATGGGTATTGCCCCCTTTAAAAAAAAATTCCGCGGCATCTGTAAAAATAAAACCAATAAAAAATCAATTTTAGAAGATTGGGAAGTTAGGTCGAGTATCCCTAACCAGCCTGGGCCAAGTATCCTTAGTAGCATTTTTACTACATAACCTTCAAATATAGCCATTTCACACCAAGAAGTGTAACACTGGTATATATTTATATGTAGCTAAATACATGCTTAAAACTAGAAGTGTTTAAAGAATACATACCTTAAAGCATAAAATTTAAGTAAATTAAAGTTCGCAGCATCAAAAATTACTTTCGGACCATGAAAACACATTTAGTATCACCGAATGGATTTTCTTTTCAAAGAATGAAATGGGGGTTTCCTCCAAAATGTCACCTGGTTCAAGGTCATGCAGTGATGCTATTGCCAGCCAACAAAAACTTCCCCAATCTGAAGAAAAAAGCCCTAGGTAAAGTGTCACAAGTTATCCCTAATATAGTATTACTAAGTAAATAATAATTATTTCCTATTCGGAGTTTATTTTGTATAATATATTATTACTAAGAACATAATAATTATTCCCGAATAGGTTGACATTGGTTACTTTTAGCCGATGTTTGCAAGCGGTCACTTACCACCTCTTCTACCTAGATGAGGAAATATACTGTTTTATTGTGACTAATAGATTACTGCTATCGATTAATCTTACAAGCATATTTCATATAGGGCCTAGTCCAGTGTAGGATTAAGGTATTTGGAGGTCCCTGGGCTATTTAAAAACTTAGGGCCCTGTCTACTTACTGTTCTGCTTTAAGAAGCCCAAGAATTTGCACAATTCATGTGTCTGATCTCAGAATCTAAAACATATGCAGAACTTTAATTTTAAAGTTGAACTTTAAGAAATACAGAGGGGGTACGGGGCGAGGATATAATAACAAAAAAAACACACACTTTCAAATGAGATATAAAATAAAAATTGCTCAAGACAGTTTTGAGATTACTTTAAATACCCAAATAATTATAAAATATTTGAAATGTATAAGTGGGGCTGGTGAACTGGGGGTTTCTTAATTTACAAAATAAGTTCCCGGGTTCGGTTCTCGTGTCCAGATGTCATTTTTCAATTTAAAGAATATAATATCTAGACTCGGCTATAACCGTAGTCAATAAAAATAATAGTTTTGCTATTTAATCCATAATAATATATAAAAAAAACTACTTCTCATTGTGGTATAAGATTTAAAAATGTCAACCATTTATAAGATACAGCTCCAGCAGTCTGACATAAAAAAACTCACAATTATAGCTTATATAATGTGGACAGGGTGGTTCCTCCCCCAAATTTCAAAAATTAATAAAAAAAAGTTTCCCGTGTAGTATAAAATGGAAAAATGTTCGAAAGCAACGTTAAAGTCATTGATAGAAACCCATTGCTAGGACGCCAATAAACAAAAACTTTTTGAGATTCATATAAAAATGCAGTAGGTTTAGGATCAAACTTTCGGATTAGACCTATTATCTGTAGAAAAAGAGGTTGATCCAAACTCACGAGTATTAGTTTCTTTAGACGTTGTGGCAAAATATTGTGAGATTTTTGACAGTTTTTTTCACTTTTTCTACTTTTTTTTAACTTCCTTTTTTCTGCACCATCTTAGATATTTTCTTTCCATGACTGAAAGTTAAGTGGCTGTGTTATTTATGTTTATAAACACGCACAAAGAAAGAAAACTCGGGCAACACACGCACCTCAACTTAACACCAGGTCGTGTTTACATCACCACACTCAACAATACAGAGGAAGGGGAACTATGACGTGGCCTCGGAAAGGTGGGAGACACGTAACACGTGGCCTCAGGATAGGAGGGGGCATATGCCTTGGCCTCAGAAGGATGGGGAGGGGAGAAATGTGGCGTGCTCTTTTACACTTACATTATGCCCCCATTTTTTTAAAAAAATTTGAGTATTAACTCACCCAATTCTTTTACTCGACTTCCTTCTTGCATACGGCACTATTTGGCTGCTGTGACGTGTGTGTTGAGATTGAATGNTTTTTTTTAATTTGAGTATTCACTCACCCAATTCTTTTACTCGACTTCCTTCTTGCATACGGCACTATTTGGCTGCTGTGAGGTGTGTGTTGAGATTGAATGAAACTGTTAGGCTGGTTCAAAAGCCGGGGCCCCTGAACCTGTGAGAACCCCAGGCTGCAGCTCATCTAGACCCCCCTTAATCCGGCTCTGGCCTAGTCTAGTATAATTTGAGACATCATTTATCAAAATAGGTTTTAAATATTATTATTATTATTAGCACCGCGTCTTACTAACCGTTCGGGTTATACACACTTTCGCTATTGTGTAATGGTATTGGGATTGTGAGATGAAATGGTGGACCTACAGTTTAACGTGAAATCCGAACCACGGTGGAGGCCTGACATTCGACAGATTTTAAATAAATTGCCTTGAAATAATATAAAAAAGCCTTAATATTTTGTGAGAGTTAAAAAAACAACTAAATGGTTAAGGCCATTTAAAAAAAACACTAGATTTTTAAAAAATTAGTCGTAATTTAACCTTAAATTAATTGTAGGCCCATTTGTAAAAATAAAAACAATGTTATTCATTATGAAGACCGATTCCCATGAACCCTTCTTGAAATAAATCATAAAAATAATTAGTAAAAATTTAAATGTTTAATTTGTAAATTAGGTACCCTTAAGATAACTTCAAGCATTCTTATTCATCATGCAAGAAAGTCATCATATATTATTTTGAACAAAAATATTCTAGCTATTTTTAGAAAAATTTCAAACTTTTCAAGAATGAATCCTCAGTAAACTACCCTCAAACGATTGTTTTTAAAGAAAAATAAACGTATAATATTATTTATCATAAATAAAACTTTCAAATAGGCTAATTACTCATTTTGAACCAAATTGTTACCAGCACTAACATAGATAACCAAAGTTTGAGGATCTGAACTTAACGTAAAAATTCGAAAGAAACACAGACAATGAATTTGGACTGTTTGTAAAAAAAAAATCGTTAAAATGAAACCAAANCACTTACGCTAATGTGTAATGGTATGGTGATTATGAGATGCAATGGAGGACCTACAGTTTAACGTGGGATCCGAACCACTGTGGAGGCCTGGTATTTTAATATTAATGGATATAGGCTACATTTACTAATATAAAGCTGAAAGTACATCTGTCTGGAAAAGGAAACCCACTTCCATATGTGCTGAAAAAATAAAATTTGGAAGGAAGGTATAGGAATTGCCCCATTTACCAGAAAAATGGATAATTTCAAAATGGAGCTTCAGGAATTGGGGAGGGGAGCCATGATTAAAACAAAAAACTTTAAATTAGGTAGATAATTAAAATTTGGCATTAAGGTAAATGGATCACTCCAAATAATCATACAAATCTGAAAACCTTAAATTTTTAAATGGGTCTCCAGGAAATGGGAGATGGCTGTAAATAAAGAATAACTATTTAGTTTAGAAGAAAATACAGATTCGACAGCTCCAACTAACCAAATATGTCTTAACATTTTAAACAGCTAATTGTTAGTTGGACATATGAAGAATGGGTTAAGGAGTTTAAAATTTCCAAAATTAATAGAAATAACTTCTTCTCACTATGGTACTCAATTAAAATTTGGAAGGAATGTAAAAGGACCACTTGAAGTAGCCAGAGGAATCTCAAAATTTTAAATGATATTCCTGGAAATCGGGGAAACGAGGAGAGGGGGCATGTCTATAAGAAAAAACACTTTTATGCTTGGTAGAAAATTGAAATTGGCGTGTAAGATATAAGGATCCTACAAATAGCTAAATAAAAAATAAAAATTTCTAAGAGAGAATTGCAGAAATTCCCAAATAAGGTGTGTGTGTGTGAATTTTCTAAACTAAATTAAACATCTAGGCCTACTTACTTGTGTCGAATAAAACTAAAATTTTGCATGGGCACTTACTGACTATTACAAATAAACATTAAAATCTGAAAATTTTATATGTCAAATTGCAACCCCAGAAGATAGGGTAAAGGAGTGGGCTGGGTGGATGGTATATAAGCGGAGAAAACCTTTTGAGGCAGGTAGAAAATTACATTAGCCAAGAACGTAGATAGATCATTTAGGCCTAATATATTAAAATTAGTGGTATATAGTATCTCTTTATAAATAGGGGTTGGTGAAATGGATCTATTAAAAAAATTCTTAATTTAAAAGAATAAACTACGCTTATTTTTCAATGTGGTAGAAGACTGCAATTTTTCAGTCATGTGTAAAGAACATCCCAAAATGCAATGCATCTTCGAACATTCTTAAATTTTAAATAAAAGTCCAAAAAATAGAAAAGTATTCGCCTCAAAGTTTTTAAAAATGTTAAAAAAACTCTTCACTATGGTAATAATCCTTTAAAATAAAATTTGAAGGGAAAATCCCAAACCTTTAGAAGAGTCTGAATATTTAGAATTTAAAATTGGATTACAGGAAATGGTCAGGGATATAAATTCTTAACTCTTTACCACAGTGATAAAAAAATAATTAAAATTTGGCGAAATGGTAAAGAGAATACCACAAAATCAAAACATTTTAAATATTCGAAACTAAAAATGGGTGGCATGCTGGGGAAATGGAGAGTGAGAAGACATTTAAAAACTTATAGAAAACACTGTATTTCTGTATGGTAGGAAATGGAAACTACGCAGATGACCAGCATTTTTATTTTCTATTTTAAAATAAAGATCTGTGTTGAAGGAAAGATAGGAATTTAAAAATCTAGTAGAAAAACCCTTCATAAGTATGTTAGAAAATTTAAATACTATCAAACAGATAAGACAACCGCCCCAAATGATAAAAAAACAACTGAAAAATGGTAATTTCAAAATTGGTTCCAAGAAATAGGGGAACTCACAATTTACCATACTAATAGAAAGAAAAACTTCTTGGTGTGGAATAAAATTAAAATTTTGCAAGCAAGTAATAGCTTACTGGATAGCCAATTGATGTATGAAGTAATGCAATTTCAAAATTGAAAACCGAGAAATGTAAGAGTTCGAAATTGAGACAACTATTTTCGGTGTGGTTGAAAATTGAAATTTTGCAAATAAGTAAAAGAAACATACCAGATAATCCAATAAGTCTTAAAATTTCAAAATTTTATTCTTGGAATCAAAAAATGCTGGAAAAGGGTGGGAGAGTAGCTTTAAATCCCTCCAAAGCTATTAGAAAATCTACCTTTCAATGTGAAAGAAAATTTATATTGGACAAATTGGTAAAATATCATCAAAGATTACATAAAGGTTAGAAAGTTTGGAATTTAACAATAGGGATCTGAGAAATGGGTGAAAGGAGGGTGGAGGTAACCTCTAAATATTTACCCTAAAATGAAAAAACCACTTTTTCGGTATGATAAATAGTTTTAAAATTAATCAGTAAAATGAAAAAACCTAAAATTAAAAACAAACAAAAAATAAACATTATCTTAGAGGGGATCCATAGCGTTGCTATTA
>CABFOW010003603.1:0-35820 GCA_902141385.1 Timema californicum
TAAATTTGTTACTAGTTACTAATAAAAAACACATAGCCAATTTATGAAGAAGTTTTGAGTTGGACAGTAGGAAAAGAGAGACATACCGACTCCATAGCCCCGATTGGTGGATCAACAGGCTAAGGTGTCAACCTGCTATGTTTAGTGTGCGGGGAAGTCATAGTTCAAATCCCAGCTTTGTTTATTGTGTTTAGCTTTTATTTTACTGAATCATTTTTGTAACTTCTTGAAGAGTGGGTAAATTTAAACTCCATCAGTGTAAATATGCAGATGACCTTTACATTTAGGATGTGGTGCACAGGAAATAAATCCCACACCTTTTAGAACAATAAGCCCACATGTCAGGAATTACGTAGTTGAAGACATGGTTGCCTCATCATTCATTAATAGATGTAAGACATTAAGCGGATAATTTAATTTGTTACTATAACAATTACAGCACATTTGTGACATATGATAGAGTTTAGATTTTAGTAACATAGATAGTACAATGGGATTATCAAGTCAAAGATAACATATTGCTATGAACTTTGTCTTACGATGTTTTGTTCCTGTCCCACGCAGAAACCGCGAAGGCTTGGTCAAGTTGATGTCTCAACTCTCATCCAACGACCCACTAAATGACGAGCTAGACCCGGTGCTGAACGAAGACAGCAACAGTTTGGAGATAGAGAAGCCCATAACAGACACGGGTCAGGCAGACGAGTTCATTGACGGCGAGTTGAAAAATTTGACCGGGGGGATGGACGGGGATGGATCCAAGATGGTGGAACGAGGTGAATCTGAAGAGGAAGGGCGGACAAAGGAGGAGGCGATAAAGAATAAGACGAACAAACTGCCACCAGTCCAAAGTGACCCAAAAAGTGGGTCCGGAAAAATAACGGAACAGGAAGAGGCGGTAGAATTTGAAGCGCCGTCCGATTCAAATAAATCACAAGAAGCACCATCATTCAGTTTGAACGGGAATACAGTGACGGGTAAGCTGCCCAAAAGAAAGGGTAAAACAAAGAAATCTTCCAAAAAACTGACCTCAAAAGATTTTCCAGGTCACATATCAGCTAATCAACCAACAGCTGTATCGGCTTCCACTACACCTCCGGTTAAAGTAGTAGATCCAAAGCTTCCCATTGAAATAGAAACTGATATTTTGACTCAAAATGCAGCTATTTTGATTTCAACAAATAAACTAGCCTCTAAGCTCTCTTCATTGACGGAAGATTCCAGACACATTTCTGAGAAATTGGAACCTACGCTACATACTGAAGAAAAAACAATCAAATTACTATCTGAAAATTCAGATCCTATACACCCTAGGGATAAAATAAGTATCGAAGTTCTCCCAGAGAAAGTTAAAAGCTTATTACTGCCTGAAAAAACAAACCCTTCACTACCTTTAGGTAAAACTAATACCCCCCTTGAGACGACAAATTCCTCAACACTATATCAAAAATCAAACTCAACATGTCCTCCCAATGAGAAGGACGTGAAGGTCCTCTCAAAAAAAGATGATTCCGTGCAACCATCTAAACCTTTGGATAATACAGACATTTCTTTGGATAAAGCTGAGTGTTTATCATTGGTGAAGAAAACCAACTTATTTACATCGGATAAGACCGATGATGGTTCTTCTGAGAAAGCGAAATTGATTTCGCCAACAGAAAAAAGTATTCCTAAAATGCCTACAGTTAAAAATGATTCCAAGCTTCTCTTTGAGAAAGAACCCCTGTTAACAACCACACAAATAGAAACGCCTAAAATTCCAATTGGAAAAGAACTCGCAAATCCTAACTCGGATAACCCGAGTGACACACTTCAAGGTAACGAGGAATTGGCACAGGTTCAATCAACAACCAATGATTTGAAAAACGAAACTCCAACACTTTCTTCAAAGTTAAGTAATATTTCTGCTGTCAAGGAAGGGATTTTGTCAAAAGACCAAAAGGTTCCCGTAAACTCGGAGGAAAAATTGAAGCACGGTGAACACAAACCAAATAAATCCGAGCTATTAAATCAAGAGAGCAGCAAAACAAACAATAAATTGGACAAAAATGGAAGTTTGGAGGTTGTATCATCGCCTTTACAATCTACCAGTGACGGTGATGCTACAAAAACCTCGGTTGACAAAAACAGTTTGATAGACGATAAACTAGAAGCGGCACTCCGGGAAATGGAAGGAGGGAAATCACCAGGGGAGATAAATATATTACCAACAGAGCCAAGTATCGGCTCAGGGGTAACCATCGCCGCAATGTTGGCCGAAGGATTGGGTTCTAAATTTGATTTTGCCAACACCGAGGTTAAGGTGGGCCGTAAAAGTTCAAAAACAGTTGAGAAAGACAAGAGTATCGAAGTTCTGAGCACACATTTAAAAACAAAAGTGATGGAAGACGGCGTAGCAGCAGGGATCCTCAATCCAAGCTCTAAAAAGGAAACCAAACAGTTACACGAAAGGTTGTCATCCCAGGGGACGTACAACAGCTGGGATCCAAAACCAGAGAGCAAAGTTGGGGGTAAAACTAACATAGGAAGCTGGGATATGAGTCAGAGCGGCAAAGTTCAGGACGTCAGATTCGACCCGAGATCAGAGCCCGTTAAAGGTTTCGGTATTATGAACCTAAAAGAGGCGGGCATAGATCTGAGCTCCCTCAAAACCTCCACAAGTCTGGGCGAAAGAAAGACCCCATCGCTGGATCTTAGCCGAGTTAAAGTTGGAGTGATGGGTATGGATTTGAGCGCAAAGAAATCCCCGGAAATAATACCCTTGGTGAGCAACATGAGCAAAAAGCCGGAACTTAAAGTTACTCACGAACTCGCGGGCAGCGCCGGGGTCTGCGATTTGAGCACAAAAAAGTCTCCGGACAAAATTACCCACCCCCCGAACTTTGACCCCACCCAGGCCTACAATTTTGGTTCCAAGATGGGCCTAGGTATGGGTGTTTTGCCCCTTAGCATGGCGACAGATCTGAGTACAAGGAAAATGGCTTTTAATATTGCCGAGTATATGAATACAAGGTTAGACAGTAGGACTTTAGGTGGTCTGACACAAATTGAGAAACTAACATTACTTTCTCAGTCGATCAAACCTAATGAAGACAGAAAAACATTCCTACCGGGCGATGATATAAGCAGAGGTGTGAAGAGGGACTCGCGGGAGGCGGGAGGCTCCGATAGCTGGACCAATAAAATGGCCAGGTATGTCGAACCGAGCGAGAACCGAGGTAGTGGCTCTTTGATACCACCAAACCTGGAGGTCGGTGAGGCGATCGAAGAACCGCTGATGCTTGTAAGAGGGGAGGGCTCAGGCCGAGAGTGTGACACCGGAAACCCAGCTAAAGATACCCAAAACAGCACCCAGAAGGTGAAAGATGCGGATGACACCCAAAATAACAGAACCCAGAAGACGAAAGATGTAGACGATACCAAAAACAATAGTAAAACATTGACTGGCAATAGTTCAAGTTTAGGAAACTCAAATGAAAACATTTCTTTCGTAGAGGGCGATTCCATCGGCTCTAAATCGGAAAGTGAGAAGCAATTGATAAATGTTCCAGATCAAGAAACGGTTGAAAGTAGTAAAGCTCTTGCCAATATCGAAAGTCTTGGAGTTGTGTCATCCTTGGAAATAAAACAAAAAAATATTACAGAATCGTCTATCCACGGGGAAGAAAAGTTAGACAAATCTGTTCCCAATGAATTTGTTCAAAACGAAAAAATGCCGATAGAAATGTCTAAAACTCAATCAATGCCCGTACAAAAGGGAATCCCCAATATTTGTACGTTGGTAACAAGCGCAGCAGAGAATTTAACCATAGTTGATAGAAAGATTGAGTCTCATGGTAAGACTGAAGATAAAGCACCTAACATAAATTCCCCTCCCATTAGATTGAATCGCCTCGTGTCCAATAACCCTAGTGAAAGTACGTCATATGGTATGAGTAGAAAGACTGGTATTGAGGCGGACAGCACATCACAAGTCTATGCTTCAGCAAGTAGGCGCAAGAATGACGAAAAGAAAGGTGAAGATTTGACCAAAGCTCTTAATCCAAGTAACTCTGGTGAGCCCTCGGGTAGTCTTAAACAACTACGGCAATCATCGCCTGATGCCATTCAGTATGGACATGCTGAAGATCTAACGATTTCAAACAAGTTGGGTGTAAATCTGATAGAACAGTCTAAAAGTGCTGGTAGTTTTAAACCAAAACTTTTTAGACCTCATGCCTTAGATTTTGGACCAAAAAAACACGTTGAAAGTGTTGAATTGTCATCGTCGGTGACATCTGTCTCACTGTGTGACACTAGTAAACTGCTTGATATTCCCAGGTACTCTTCAGGGATCACTAACCCTAAAGCTGAATCTTCTAAGGCATTTTGCACACCTGAAATAAGTGTATCGGCTCCAAAGACTGAAGCAGATGAAAAGTTAAAATCGAGTAGCCATTCAGAATATCTCTCAACTATAAGTGAACGAGATCAATCAAGCAAGAAACTCCCAATTCAAACAACCTCTCTCAAAAATTCTGAAGCGCCTTTGCCAATAACAAAACGAGAATTAACAAAATCTCCGAACACCATTTCTGAAGAATCTTTCACTTCAAAAAAACCTGTTGTAGCGCCATTGTTTTGCAACCCTATTGTAGAACAAATGCTAATGCCTAGCAGAGAATGTACCATCAGTAGTTCTTCAGAGTTACAAAAGGATAAAAGTTTATTGCAACAACCTTTGACAAATGTGAGTAAACTCTCAAAATCACCGGAGCCTCCGCACGTTTCTGGAACATTACTAGCCAACTTTAGTGTTGATTTGCTTAAGCCTTCTGAAGCACCTTTACCTGTCACAAAAAGGTTTTTACAATCCGTCAGTAAATCTCCAACAAATCTTGAGGAGTCTGATAAAATTTCACCCACCAAAACGCCACCAAAGCTGTGGAGTATTGAGGCGATATGTGCATCCGATGATAAAACTAAGGGAGTGGCAGACAAATCGGGTGCATCAAGCTCACCTTTGATATCGAGCAGTGTCATCGATTCCTCGGCACCTACTCTGGCAAAGCAGGAAAAGATGTGCAAGTGGTCACTCGGCATTCAAGTTATCAAGAAGTCGCAGCAAGATGAAGGAAGCCCCACAATCAAGAAAACTTCCAGATGGGACGTTGGAAAGCCGACTCTGGCGTCTGTCACGCAAACACCAACCCAAGCTGCGGAAAAACTAAGCTCTAGTTCGACGATTCGAACATTATCGTCCGATGTTCATGTTCCAGTGTCATCTTCCAGTGATAAAGAAATCACAAACAAAATCTCCAGTGCTAGCTATGTAGACTGGTCTAGCAAACATACAACCTCAAGTTCTAAAATTCGACCTTGTAGTGGTCTGCAAAATAAAGGTGATACCTTAAGTAAATACGAAAACGTGAGTTCATCTGTTTCTGAGGCATTGTCGTCAATAAGTTCAGAACATTGCTCCACAACTAAGAATGGTGCTAAACTCACTATACAAAATTTGAAACCTGAAGTTAAAACATCAAATATCAGTGCTGAAAAAAACCCATCTTCTAGAATAGACAATGTTAGTGTTGAAATAAAACAGTCTTCTAGAATTGACAATGTCAATGTCGAAACCAAACCATCTTTAAGAATAGACAGTGCCAATATCGAAACAAAACCATCTTCAAGAATAGACAATACCAGTGTTAAAACAAAATTATCTCCTAGAATAGACAATGTCAGTGGTGAAACAAAACCATCTTCTAGAATAGACAATGTCAGTGTTGAAACAAAACCATCCTCAAAAATAGACAATGCTGTTGAAACAAAACCATCTTCTGGAATAGAAAATGTCAGCGTTGAAAAAAAACTATTTTCAAAAATAGATAATGTTGTTGAAACAATACCATCTTCTAGAATAGACAATGCCAGTGTTGAAACAAAACCGTCTTCTAGAATAGACAATTTCAATATTGAAACAAAATCATCTTCTAAAATGGACAATGCCAGTGTTGAAACAAAACCATCTTATAGAATAGACAATGCCAGTGTTAAAACAAAACCGTCTTCTAGAATTGACAATGTCAGCGTCGAAACCAAACCATCTTTAAGAATAGACAGTGCCAATGTTGAAACAAAACCACCTTCTAGAGAAGACAATGCCAGTGTTGAAACAAAACCATCTTCTGGAATAGACAATGCAAATGTTGAAACAAAACCATCTTCTAGAATAGACAATGCAAGTGTTGAAACAAAACCATCTTCTAGAATAGACAATGCAAGTGTTGAAACAAAACCATCTTCTAGAATAGACAATGCAAGTGTTGAAACAAAACCATCTTCTAGAATAGACAATGCCAGTGTTGAAACAAAACCATCTTCTAGAATAGACAATGCCAGTGTTGAAACAAAACCATCTTCTAGAATAGACACTGCCATTGTTGAAACAAAACCATCTTCTAGAATGGACATTCTCAATGTTGAAACAAAACAGTCTTCTAGAATTGACAATGCCATTGTTGAAACAAAACCGTCTTCTAGAATAGACAATGTTATTGTTGAAACAAAACCGTCTTCTAGAATAGATAATGTCATTGTTGAAACAAAACCGTCTTCTAGAATAGACAGTGTCAGGGTTGACACAAAACCATCTTCTAGAATGGACAATGTCAACGTTGAAACAAAACACTCTTCTAGAATAGATAATGTCATTGTTGAAACAAAACCATCTTCTAGAATAGACAATGCCAGTGTTGAAACAAAACCATCTTCTAGAATAGACAATGTCAGTGTTGAAACAAAACCCTCTTCTAGAATAGACAGTGCCAGTGTTGAAACAAAACCATCTTCTAGAATAGACAGTGCCAGTGTTGAAACAAAACCCTCTTCTAGAATAGACAATGCCAGTGTTGAAACAAAACCCTCTTCTAGAATAGACAATGCCAGTGTTGAAACAAAACCCTCTTCTAGAATAGACAATGCTAGTGTTGAAACAAAATCATCTTCTAGAATAGACAATGCCAGTTTTGGAACAAAACCATCTTCTAAAATAGACAATGCCAGTTTTGGAACAAAACCATTTTCGAAACTAGACAATATCAGTATTGAAACAAAAACCCCTTCTAGAATAGACAATGTCAGGGTTGAAACAAAACCATCCTCAAGAATAGACAATGCCAGTGGTGAAACAAAACCATCTTCTAGAATAGACAATGCCAGTGTTGAAACAAAACCATCCTCAAAAATAGACAATGCCAGTGTTGAAACAAAACCATCTTCTAGAATGGACATTGCCAGTTCTGAAATAGAATCTTCCCCCATTCTAAATAAACCTTCAGAAAAAATAGCAGAAAGTTTTCAAAAAGAAATGGAAATTGTTGAATCCAAACTTCCATCTAAAATGAAAAGTGTGCCTCCAAAATTAATTCCTATTCCTGAAAAGTCTTCTAAACATTTAAATAATGTCTTGGTTGAGGAAACTACTCCAGAGATTGATCCAAGCACCCTTGTTAAAGACGAAAAACACAGGACAAATTTAAATCTGCTAGAGCCAGATAGTTCAAGCGAACTATCACGAACTAACCGTAAAAATAATAGTGAAGAAAAAGCCAGTGATAAACCTATGCCAAGATTTATTTTTGGGTCTGGTTGTTTACCAACACAATCGAAAACGTCTTTATTAGGAGTGACTGTCACACCGGTAGCTATAAATGAATGTGATAAAACAATTAATTTATATGAGAGTAATTTAAAAGATTTTAAGGACAATGTTATAAACTCAAGCAGTGGTAAAAGCAAAATAGGACCTAGCTCTGAAATATTAAGTTTCAGTATTGCAAATATGGTGGATAAAACATTCATCAGCGAAAAGAGTAAATGTGATCATATCGGAGAAAAATCTAAAGGCTTCAGTATCCAGGATTTGTGTGGTATATCGTCACCAGAAAAGGATGTTCTTATTTCAAAAAGCACAGACAAATCTGATAAACATCACACAAAATCAGCTGACACTGGTGCAAGTGCGGAAGTTTGTTGTGATTCTAGCGGTGATACAAAAGTACCCAACACCGACAAAATGATGGGCGGAGAAAAAGAAGTTACGAGTCAATTTGTCGTTGATAGTTCTATTTCTTTACGAGATGGGTTAATGAAGGTTATACCTGGTCAAGATAACAAAGAACTACCTGACAAGACGAATGTGGATTTAATTTCAATTGAAAATAAATCACCCATAAAAAGTTTGGTTTTTCCTGTTAAGGAAAGCAAAGTAGTACCTGCTTCTGCTATCAGCGCAAACATACCAACTCAAAAACATTTATCTGAAAATGTGAGCTCAAATAATTCATTCATCCCTAAAAGGTCAATCGATGTGTTCTCATCACAACCGTCTGGCTTAATTGAAGAAGACTCGGCCAGAACCAACACCGCAAAACAAACACCTAAAAATGCTAGTTTTGATCAAACAAGCTCAGTTTCTGGTAGTGATGAAAATAAAACGCAAGCGACTCCAGAAACATGCGAAAACGCAAAGTCCAAACTGTCCAGTAAATTAGACGAGAACCAATTTAGTAAATCAGAAAAAGTAAGTGACGAAAAAGTTTCTGCAAAGCTTGAGAAACAGAAGGAACCTGAAAAACCAGTATCTAAGTCCAAAATAACTACAGGGATTAATATTGCCGAAACTGAATTAAACAAAATTGAAAAACCAAACTTGGTTAAGAGTTTTCCAACTCCCTCGAAAAGACACATTAAAGAAACCAATGTTTTGTCTAATACTCTACCAAATAATTTGCTTTCAAGCCATCACTCTGCTGAAAATAGTAAATTTCTAAAGACATTCTCGGAAACATCAACCATTTTAAATACTAGGGAAGGCCCCAAAGTAGACTCGACTGTTTCAAGTTCAGTTCCTCAAAGTAAACTATCACAAGTGTCTTCGGGATCAGGCAAACGGCGCAAGTCGGTGGAAAGTATCAGCATGGGCATCATGATGGGAAAGTTGACGGGAAAAGCTGGCTTGGCGTTACAATCCAAGATATCAGAAATACCTCTGTCGGGGACACAATTACTTGATAAAGTTCTCGATATCGACAGCAGAAAGATTGGAATGTTGGAAGAAAACCCTGGTTTAAAGCCGCCAGAGCTTCCTAAACCACTGCCAACTCTAAAATCCTCCCCTGAAAGCACAAGTACAAATGTTGCTTCACCCGAATCATTGACATCAATACTCATTGGAAAATCTAAGGACAAAGAAAATTGTACTAAATCCTTGTCGTCGAAAGATGAAGGAAAAGGGTTTGATGAAAAACTTGAATGTGTGCTGTTGGGTGAATCATTGACAGAGAAGTCTCCAAATGATAAAGTTGGTAGACATGAGCTAGCTGTTAAACCTTTTATTACTACTAAAGATGACATCAAACATGATTCGTCAACATCTGTTGAATTACCATCAAAGAAAATAGATTTTTCCAAATCTGACACTTCATTGTTTGTGGAGAATAAAGATGGCACCAAAACCTCTTCATCACAAGCTATCGAAAAACAAGAACAACCAATAGATGTCACCAAACCTCTAGAAGAAATACAAATCATCAAATCAAAAGATTTGTCACAACCTGAAAAATTGGCCGCCGAAAGTAGTAAGAAAGAAGTTTGTAAATCCCCAACGGTTGAAAAAATCTTAGAGAAAAAGTCTGTTGACAACAGTTCACCTACAACTGTACTTGAAGTAGATAGTGATTCAGCGATTATATCTTCCAATCTTGAAAAAAACTCCAAAGTTGATAGCACTAGTTTACCGAAGTCCAAAACGGAACTCGGAATAAAAGTTCTTGACACAAAGATTTTGGTCCCTTCTATTGATAAGCCATTGGCTCCATCTACCCAACAGATTGGTAAAGTAGATGAAACTTGCGTTACTTCTACAATTGTTGTAAAATCTTTGGAAAAGGCCGATGAAATAAACATACTAGAAAGTAACGTTACCACTGATAAAACAATTGACAAACCTGTTTCATCAAGTGTCTTGGCAAAGTCTCAGGAACAAGATGACACCAAGACGTCTGTTTCTCCAAGCAAACCTATCAAGGACGATGAAACCAGCAGTATTTGCACCATTTCACCCTCGTCAGAAAAATCTGCTATCGTGCCTACAAAGGATGATGCCAAACAAATTGATACGGTCGTCACTTCATCCGTTGCAAAAAGTTTGAAAGATATTGATAATAAACCATCTATAGAGCTTTCTAAAATAGCTGATTCATTAAATGAAGCTTCTGTGACTCTTAATATAGCAGAAGATGAGATTAAGGTTGTTGGTGTCGTGTCGTCAGACTCTGCAATCAAAGAACCTGTTAAGACTGGCACAAAGCCAAACAGTTTGCCACTTTCTTCAACATCGCCCGGAGAGGAAAAGACACCTATCAAAAGCCCGGAAGAGCCGAAAAAAATCTTCCTGAAGCTAAAACCTCAAAGTGAACTTCTGATGCCAGGAAAAGAGCCGCTCATTCCACCGCCTGTTAACAAGGACTCTAAAACTCCTTCCCCGGAAAAACTCAGCCCGATCGGCCGTTTAAAGATCATCCCCGAGGCAAGTATCACGTCATTTATGAAATTTTCTACTCCCTTAAGGGATGCCGACGCCAGCAGAGGGGTCGGTTCCTTTCATCTAAGTCGTGAGCAGCAACCAATGGTGATGGCTGTCCAAGGTCTCAATTGTCCGTCCGTGGATAAGCCGACGACGGTTCAAGGTATCTCAAAGCTTCCAAAGCAGAAAGGAGAACCCATTTCTTCACCAGCTGAACCTAAAGGTTTAAGGCAAACTGCGTCCCCTCCAGAGAAATCAGGTAGGCCCACCAATATTGTTCTTACAAGGGTCCAGGCGCAGTTGGCCGAGAAGTTACGAGGCCCGCCATCAGTAGGCGAAACCAAAGCTCTTGGCAAAAAATTAGAAATAAAGAAGAATCGAGGAAAAGCACCATTTTCCAAAACAGATAAGGTGGAGGCAATCAAAACGGTTGATCTTGCAACAACAGATTCTAAAGAGACAGAGCATAAAGATAAAGAAGTGATTGAAGAAAGACCAAAGGTTGCAAAGAGAAACTTGAGGGGGAAGATTAAAGGTATTCAAGAGCCTTCAACAAAACATGGTTTAAAGAAGGGAGTAAATAAGATGGGCATAGAACCATTGAAAGAAAACAAGAACTCAGTGGAGGAGAGTACAAATAAATCTATGAAGGAATGTAAAGAGAAAAGCAGGGACGATTTGGAAGGGAAGAGTGATACTGAAAGTAAGAAAATTCTTGAAGAAATCAAACCACGCAAAGACGAAGAAACGGAGAAGTTGAAAAATACCTTGTCAAAAGAGAGTTTAAAAGAAGGCCTGAGGGTAAAGTTAGCAGCCTCGGAGGCACAGCTGAAGGCTGAAAATGAACATCTGAAAACTGAAACAAAATCGGCTTTGTCAGACACGCAGCCAAGTACTGAAATCACTAAATTAACTGCTTCAGATGCACTAATGAAATTGGAAACAAGTACTCTAGATACGGTACTTCACAAGGAACAACCGAGTCCTGAGCTTGTCCTAAAGCCAACCACAATCCAGAACCTGTCTTTGGATTACATCCCACCCCCTGTAGAACTTACAAGGACCCGAAATTCTTTCCCACCTCGTGGTAACAAAGCGAAGGCAGCAACCAGAAAAGCTAGGACCAAGAGTGGGGAGATTAAACCCCCAATAGAAATACCTAAAAAAGAGGAGGTTAAAACACCCAACGATCATCTTGTAGTAGAGTCGAGTGAAGACTTGTCCCCTCAGAGAGTAACGAGGGCGAAAAGGTACAAGACAACCCCCGAGATCAAAGTATCTCCCGAAATCAAGGCAACCGAAGTTGTTCCTGAGAAAAAAACTCCTGTGAAGGGGAAAGCAAAAGTGAGCAAGGTGGTTGAAAATGAGATCACGCCAACGAGGAGGAAGCGAAGAAACAGCCGAAGGACGCACAGTGGTTCCGAGGGTGAAGGGAAAGAGGATGGGGGAGGTGACGCAGGAAGAAAGAGGGAAAGAAACGATGCAGAAGTTGATATCGGAGGCAAGCGCCGGAAGATGAAAGGGAAGAGGACGCCGGACTTGGAGCTGCGACGTACTATCGAGGAGCAGAAGCGTCTGGAGGGCGGTGACAGCAGCAGTGACGAGGATCGTTTCGATGTCCCAGAACATTTTGGTGGCATGTCCACGGAGGAAGATTCGTCTTCGGTGCCCGTTGTGATTACGGGTGAGAAGAAAAGGGGCAAGCCGGTCAGCAGGGGCCGCGGCAGGGCGAGAGGAAAGGGCAAAGGCCGAGGCACTACCCCTAGCGCCAAGACAGCCACAGAAAGTCCGGCGCCCAGCAGTGATGTTCCTTCAGACTCCAGCAAACCTTCTCCCAAGAAGAACAAAGGAAGTGAGTATTTTACAACATATTTTGTGTGATAGTTTTTACAGCAGGGCTACCCAAACCTTTTAGAACTGCAACGACCCAATTTATTGAATGACAAACTTTCACAAGCCACCTTGCCTTAATAGTCATTAGAGGGAGGTATTTTTTCACTTTTCAATTTTCCATGAGTTCTTATTTTTAAATAAGGGAGTATTCAAGTACCTATTATGTTAAAACACCTTTTTGGGCATATGGACCCCCTGTCCCCTTTTGGAAGCAAAAAATAAGCAAACACCTGACCTCCTTCCCCCTACTTATGTACAAAAATCAGCTCTCAACACAGTTTGGGAATCACTACTCTTTTGGCTTTTATTATAAAATTCAATATTGGTAAAACTCTTGAGTTATTATTTTGAAGATATATTATTGCTTTGAATGCTCTTAAAACTATACAGTTCAGTAGGATTTGAATTTAGGGATTTTATAGTAAAATTCTAATTTTAAAACATAACAAATTTGAAAAAAAAAAAAAAAATACCAACTCCCCACTCTTTGATGCAAATGATTTTCTTGTTTCCGTGCATTAGTTTATTCTTCCATTCTGTCGAGTCTAGGAGACCTTATTTCATACATTCCCCTTTAGAAACTTTACTTTACACCCGTTACTGTTTCCTGGGTCGTTGTTTTATTTGAGCCGTATATTTTCCACTACCGGCTTGCTAGGACAGGCACAACATCCAGTCCTCCAGCCATCAATTCATCACTGACAAAGGGTAAACCCACATTTCACCAGTGATGAAAATTTTCCGGCCATGCCGTGAATCGAACCCGGGACCCTCTTAGCTCTGAAGACCGACACACTACCTACTGAGATAAAGAGTCGGATCTCTTAAGAAACTAGAGCATTTAATGATGATGGGTGCTTGCTGTTCTACAAATTGTCAGATTCATGGCTCACAACATTAGTTGATGTTGACTTAGGTTAAGTTAGTTTTTAAGTCATGCGCTGAGGTAACCTTGTATTCTAAAAGTGCACATCAAACACCCATAAATATTATTACATGGCGTATGGATATCTTTTGTCAGGCCGGATCTTAAAGGGTCTGGACATGGGGGCAGAGCTCTTGACCGACGACACGGGAGCGGGGCCCAGCTCGGGCACCCCGGTGCGACAGTCTCGCCGTATAGCCCAGATCAAGATCAAGGAGGAGGCGGAGAGACGCGAGCTGGAGGAGATGACGCTCTACAGTTATCACGAGGAGCAGAGGAAGAAGAAAAATAAGAAGCAAAGCAAACACGAGAACAGCAACGAAGCAAAGGTGAGAGCCCGTTTAACAACAGCTTCGGTGGCCACGTGGTCTAACACTACTCTCTCGCGGTAGACTAGACCGTCCATGACGGGGAGAAATGGTTTCCCCACTCCATGAAAATGCAGGTACACTTCTTTTAAATTCAACTTGTCTCATTTCTAAGCCATTAGTGTAATTGTTACATAAGCGTGAAATCCAAATGTGCAGTAAGACTCGGTGCTAAGAAAAGGTCTTGGTGTGTGTGTGTGTGTGTGTGGGGGGGGGNNGGTTTGGAGTAAATGGCATTTGGGTTTACAAGGAGCTCGAGTTCATATATTTGTCTTTGTCAAATACTTTAAAAAAATAGCGCCAAGTCTAACTGTTTGCATTATGCACATATGTATTAATTACGCTAACGTGTTGGGGGGATAAATAAGGCTGTATTTATAGAAAGTATACACACATTCACGTGGAGGTAGACTGGAAAACCATTTAGGAAAAGCCACCCTAATTACACCTGGCCGGGATTCGAACCCCTATCTCCCCATCATCTCCATTCCGGTCCATTGTGAAAGTGACTGCTCAGATCATTTGACCAGCAGAGATTTATGAAGTGGATTTTATAAAGTAAGGAAGGAGTTCATTAAAATAATGAACCGAGTTTTCGGAAGGATAAATTAATGATGATATTTTTGATTGGTTCTTCTTTATTTGCACTGTTAAGTTTGTTTTTAAAAACTAAAACTACTTATCATTTACATATTATTTGTTTCTTGCTTTTACAGTTACCCAAGTCCGACCAGAAAAAGAAAAAGTTACAAGTAAGTTAATTGATAAATAAAATAAAATGCATTGAGCAAAAACAATTTGTAATAAATAAAATGATAGAATAGTAAGAAAGTGGAGCACAAATGAAAGTAAACACACATTTCAATATTCTGATGCTCTCTTAGCATCCTCCTCAGGATTACTACCACCTCCCGAGCAGATGCTATAATAGCATCAACATATTGAAGTGTGTGTAAATATGTATCAAGTGTGTGTACTTTTATTTGTGCTCCATTTACTATTCTATCATTTTATTTATTACAAGTAAGTTAGTAGTAACTTACTCTCGTCTAGCTCTTAAGTAAATCCTGTTTACTTCTGATTAAAGTTATTCGACTGTAAACTTTGTGTTACACAGTTTTAATAATTGTATAGTAAGCTATAAAATATAGTGATTCGTTGGTTTAAAAACATGGTTCACGAGTTATAATTGGTCAAACTTGCTATTCTATGCTTTTTATCTATCATTGTTAAGGTAAAGTATTTAATGTACGGGGCTGAAATTTAGTAGAACTAGACATTCATATGAGGTGTACACAAATAAATATTTATATTATTATTTATTATATTGATGATAATAATAATAGGGGGACTGAAAAAGTTTGGTTACTCGTGTGTTAGATAGATAGGCTGCATGTTTGTCCTTTGTCTGTGCTCTTAGGTTGAGAGTGACGAAGATTATATCCAGTTGGGACAGGAAGAGCCGCTAATCTCCAAGATTAAAAGGAAAAAGAGGAAAAAGAAGTCTGGGATCTCCAAGTTCAATGAGCTCAACCCATGGATGTCTTCCTCGGGTTCAAGGTGAGCGGGTTAACTCGCAAGTTTAATATCTTCACATACTGAGAGTCTAATTTTACACACGTTAATCTTTATTTTACCTTGTCGCACAACTTAAACACCTCTGTTTTAGAAATGAAACACCTCTGTTGTAGCAAAACCAAAACAACTCTTTAGTCACATAGCCAAAACACCTCTGTTGATTCACAACTGAAACACCTTTATTCTTAAAACAAAACACCTTTTGTTGTCGCACAACCCAAACACCTGTTTTAGAAACTAAACACTTCTGTTGTCTCACAACTGAAACACCTCTGTTCTAGAAACAAAACACCTCTGTTATCACACAACAGAAATACCCTTGCTGTTGCATAACCGAAACACCTGTTATCCTAAAGCTGAAACACCCTTCCCTTGTTGCATCGACGAGAACAATTAATTTCCAAAATATAAATTGTCGCCGTTGATAGAGTGGCAGGGGTGGTGAATCCCTCGACAATAAATGTCTCTATCTCGTGTTTGACATTCTTGTTGTGCAGTTCTTCCTCCCAGGAGGAGGTAGAGGAAGACGAAGAGGAAGAGCTGGAGCCGACGGAAGATGAGAGTAACCTAGTGTTTAAGTCGGACCATGAGTTCTCCCCAGAATCGGATCTGGAGGGGGAGGAGGGAGACATCCAACTCCCCCGCAGGGCACGCACTGCCCAGAAAGGTACGCACGCTCCAAGAATCTTCCTCAAGTTTTAATTATAGCTTCTTAATCCACATCTCTATAAAATAGGAAAGTGGGGAGTCCGCTTTTTCAATTCAGAGTTAACTCGAACATTCAATCTGTCCCCTTAGACTCGACCCATGAAATTGGCAGTTGCCACAGGATAACTCTCTTAATATGCATCACAAAATCACCCGAGGCAGAACCATATTTGTAACGTGAATGTACTCCCCGTGTGTGTAGAGTCTGACGGTGAACTGGCCGAGGTGGACGACCATGCGTGTCAGAAGTGCGGCAAGATGGACCACCCGGAGTGGATTCTGCTCTGCGACAAGTGTGACAACGGTTGGCACGGTTCCTGTCTGCGACCGGCTCTCCTCGTCATACCGGAAGGGGACTGGTTCTGTCCCCCTTGCGAGCACGTCAGTAACACTCGATGGTTTTATGTTTTAACTACAGGGAGGCCCATTGGATAAATGATTACACAATAGTAAAAAATTGATTAAAAAAATAAGAAAATATATACTAATTCAATGAAAATTGGGTGATGAAAGCCCACCTAAACTTGCTTTGGTGGCCGCATGGTCAAAGGCGCTACTCTCGCAATTAACTACATTGCCGAAGATGGGAAGAGCTGGTTTTGATTCTGGTCGGGTGTACTGAGGGTGGGTTAATGGTTTTCCATTCTTCCTCCATACAAATGTGCGTACAGTTCCTCAAAACCATCAGCATAATTGGTACATAAGCATCTAATCTGAACAGGTAGTAATGTGTGGTGTTAAAGAAAAGGTAGCACCTGGGACCTAATATTTATAAAATAAAATATTTTTCTAGTTAAAGGGTCTAATGCCTCACTAGACTGAATTTCCAGTGACTAAGAGATCGGGTTTGAGTCTTGTTTGGGAGTATTGATGATTTTTCCCCTCTAAATAGTTTCCTACTTTTCCTCCATGCAAATGTGGGTACATTACTCTAAAATTATACCTTTTTACCCCCTACCCCAGTAAATTAATAAATATGTACAACCGGATCAATAGCTGAGATGTGGTGGGGGGAGGTTATTTTCTCCATGTTTACGGTTCGTATCTTCCCTAATCTCAAATGTTTTAAATTATCGCCTCCGCATCATGTTGAAGAAACTGTACCCCACTGTCTTGTTTCAGACCTCACTGTTGGTGAACCTGCAAGAACGTCTCTGTGAGTATGACCGGTGCTCCAAGAGGCGCGAGAATGAGGAGTTGCGGCGTAAGAGGCTGGCCTACGTGGGGATCAGCCTGGACAATGTCCTGCCCAATAAGGACAAAGAGGAGGAGAGTGCAGGTACACCGCAAACTTTATAACATTGAACTAGCGAAATATTAACTCATCCTGGATTAAACAGCCAAACTTTAGGCGGGGGCGGGGGATTTAAAAACTAACCCATAATGTACTTAGGAGATTGGTTTGTTTTCGCTTCCTTTTCGAGCAAACGGCAGAAAACTAAACAAAGTCAAAATTAAAATATATTTTAACTCATTATTTAATTTATATATTATGTTTACCATATTTATTCGATTATAAAGCACCATCAACTGTAAGACACACCCTAATTTTTCATTACACCAAATAGACAAAACAAACTTTCATTCTAAGAAAAATAAATAAAAATAAAACTCTAAAATACCTTATCTAATAAATATTTTATTACAGAATTCAATTTTCTAACGATAATAACAACCAAAAGACTTATTTTTTTATCAGTAGGTTTGTCATTCATCTTTTCTTTCTGAATTAATATCATTCCGATTCTTCTGAGCCATCAATATCTTTAGCATCCCATAATTTATCATCTGAGGAGCAGTTAACAGAAAGTATGCGATCGAGAGGAGGAAGAATGGCGGCAGTATAAAGCGAGATGGAGGCATTTTATTAAACTGATCTGGCCATGGGCTGGAGACATTTGATGATGACATCGTATTCTGAGCTATGAAGAGCGTTGGTTGAAAAAGAACTGGGATTCTAAGACACATCTTGTTTTTAGAGACGTTTAAATGGTGAATAAAAGTGCATCTTAGACTCGATATTCTACCACTTACTAAAGTTTGGCTGTTTAACTGGAAACATCCTGTATAATACTCTTCTGTGTAGATAATGATTGTATTGCTTTCTCTCTTTTTTAACATCGGTGAGTGTATTTTATTTCGGCGGCGGTTGTACCGAGTGTCTTGTGTTCAAGCCGAGTCCACCCAAGGCTCAGGCGATAAGAGGTCTTCTTCCTCCTCGCAGTCGGGCCACTCCTCGGGCGACGAGTCCGAACCCGTCTACCAGCTGAGAGAGAGGAGACAGGCTCTGTTCAGCTATCGCTTCAACGAGTATGACGATCTCATCAACTCTGCCATACAGGTTAGTTACATTCGACACATTAACACCGAGCACTCGACCCGCTTCAGTAGCAGAACTGTCTAAGATGTCATTCTCGTGATAGGCCGGCCTGCTGAAGACGGGGAGACCAGGGATCGAATCCTGGTTGAGTCTACTGAGGGTGGGATTTCCTAAACAGTTTCCCGCTCTCCTTCCAAGCAAATATAGGTGGGTCACCTCTAAAATGCTTCTTTTCTCCTCCCTATCCCATTGGAGTAAGATGTGATAAAAAAAAAGTAAAAAATAAACAATTGAGGGAAGATTCATTAAGATCCAAGTTTTTTTTTTAGCATGGTGTCTACTATTTGTTTGGGTTGTATGCCTATCTTCTAGTTACAACAATGGTTTAGGGATTAATAATATAATAATAATAATAATAATAATCATATTAGCACCGCGTCATACTACTCGTTTCGGTTATATGCTTAGGTACTAATTACTTTAATGGGTTAGGAATTTGGAAGGTTGAATTTAGAGGAAGTGAACCCACTTTTGTGTGGAAGGAAAGGGTAAACCACCCCCAATCCACCCGACTGAGATTCGAACCTCAATCTCGCCTTCGGCAGTCTGGCTCGACACGAACCAGCGCGTTAGCTGACTACTTCACCAAGGTGGGTTTTAAGGAATAAGAAAGGTTCGTTTGAAAGGAGGTGCACCCACATTTGTATGAAAGGAGAGTCCAGTCTATCGCGAGAGTAGTGTGTTGGATTATGCGGGCACAGCAGCGAGAATCCGAGTGTTGAGCTCTCCAAACTCTGTCCCGACTTCCCGGCTCATCGAGTGGGGGTTTTGTTATATTTGGAAGAAGATACAGGAAAGGTGGATGAAAACACTTAACTGATTGATTGTAATTATAGATGGATTGAAGCCACTATTTTACTAATCCAAATCTCAAATCAAAATATTTTTTTCTTCTTCAAAAACCAAATGTTAAGTTCTAATTATAATCTTTGAATGAATTATGAACATGAGAATATTTGGAAGTAATGTATAAATAATAACTAAATGTTAAAAATTTTTTGGCTAAAATAGTCATTATAATATTAATACACTCAGAAATGTTACAGTAATGGTCTGGGGTCTGGTTGCTAGGTTTGTCTTATAATTAAATAAGGGCTGGACCACCGATAAGCAGTATTAGAGTTCTAAAATAAATTTTAACTAATCATTTTATAGAGATCTTTTAAATATGTTTTTTGGGTCTTGAATTTGATATTTTCTTAAATCTTGGCTTCCCTGATGGATTCAACGGTTCAAAGAAGACTCGATGGTCCTATCCTTAATTGCAATCAAAGATGTCGGTAAAATAACGGTTTCAACTCGTTTCTAATCATTTTCCCGGTTGCGACCTTTAGGGGATTTCTACTTTTATTCTGACGTTTGATTGCTGTGCTCTTCAGGATGAACTGGAGGCAGTGAAGGGTGCAGGCAACCAGGGGCGGGGGAAGGACATTGCCAACATAGTGAACGCGGAGAAGGACGAGTTGGCGTCCGGCGAGACCGAGAAAGAGGGGCAGGAGGAGAGCAAGGTGGAGGAAGAAGAGGAGGACGAGGAAGAGGCGCCCGGTTACATCCCTCCCGTCAAGCCCAAGTACATCTTTCTCGGCAAGAAGAAGCACCGCAGGTTGAACAGCCTCGACATCAGCAGCGAGGACGACGCAGAGTCGGACGAGGACTTCAAGGGGACGAGGTAGTTTTATTATGTTTACAGTGCTTAGGAAGGGATAGCGGAGCACTTGGCCAGGCACAACATCCAGTTCCCGACTTAATTTATCAATTTGACAGGGTGAACACACATTTCACCAATGATGAATTTTTCAGCCATGCCAGGAATCGAACCTTGTACCCTTAGCCCAGCAGACATGCTACCGGCTGAGCTAAGGAGATAAAAAAAACCCATCACAAAACTACATATTTAAAGAATTAAGCTTTCGATTCTTCATTTCAAAGAATTGTCATAATAAATAACCCTTTTCAGCCTGTGGTCGGGTCAGTTTAGTAAAATATCTCCATCTTACTCTTTCCTTTATTTGCTTCATTTCTCCCCTCACTCACACACTTTCTGTTATCTATTTCTCTCATATCTTTCTTGCTCTACTTTGCGCTCTTTTTCCCTGTGTACTTCATTATTATCACTCTCCTTGGAATCTCTTTCACGCTCCTTTCAATGTCCATTAAATATGGTAATTTGTCGACATTGTTTTTCTTTAATTATGTTAAATACATGTTTAAAGTGACACTTGAACACGAGAATTGAACCCGAGAACCCTGGCTCTTGCTCTACCACTAAGCTGCCCATGATTCATCCTATGCTCAAGATAATTTATCACTCATATTTTAAGGCAGAGTCTGTGATGGACGTGTGAGATTGTCAGCTACTTAGAGCTATTAGAAAAATATCCTCCGGCGACCCAGAGCAATAATTTATGCTGATTTAATTGTGTATGGTTGGCGACACAATTTATATATTCTTGTGAACACGTCCTTGAACTGTTGTGTTTAGTTCAGAGGAAGATGAAGAAGACGACGAGGAACCACTGGACAGTGATGACTCGGAGTTGGGTCGGAGACGCTCCCGTAGAAGTAATCAACCTGTCCGCAGGTCGTCCCGGGCCAGGACCACACGCTTCGACAGGGAGTTCAGTAAGTTCGTGTCCTTATTCAAGTCACTTATAGTGTGGCTAATATCGGTTGGATTGGTTTGAATGTCACTACACGCTCTACTCTGTCAATCAATAGCGTACCCAGAAAATCTTCGATAATGGATTAAGAATTAGAAAGGTTTAATTTAGATGAAGTGAACCCGCATTTGCTTGGAGGTAGAGTTGTAAACTATTTAGTAAAACCCACCCCCAGTTCACCCGACTGAGATTTTAACCTCGATCGCCTCGTCCTCGGCAGTCTGGTGGCTCAAAACGAAACTAGCACGTTAGCCAACTACGCCATCGAGGCGGGTTACATTTTGTCACATCAGGAAGAAAGTACAGCAGAACCTTAGTAATCCGGGCAAATTGGGGCCTTGATCGGAACTCTTTTTCAGGGGGGAGTGTGAAAAGCGCAACACAACTTCCTTTAAGAGGAAACCATATATAGCTATATTTGGGTTTGAAACCGGTTAAAGGTATAAATTTATTTGTTTTCAAATATGTGAGAACATCTTTGTTTGTAGAGCTATTTCTCAGTGTGTGTTTTACAAGTTTTGGGAGTGTCCATGAAATTTGGTTCTCTCCACGTTTGAAACTACTTCAAATCGGAAAGGTATCTCGCCTGTACCAGTGGGCACGCAGACTAAATGTCGGGCTCAGCCTATCTGGTTAACTGGTGACAGGGAAGTTGGAGTTTGAATCCTGGGCTTGTGTATTGAGGGTATTTTTTCTTAAATAGCTACCCATTTTTCCCCCACCACAAATACGGGTAAGATTTCTTCCAAACTCTACTGTCCTCCTCACTACCTGTAACCTGGATGAGTAGCGAGACATGAAGCCAAACGAAAGCAGGCTATCGACTACACTTTACTTATGATCCCCCTACAGAGTGAGTCTTTAGACACAAATAAAATGTTTCATTAGAACTAAAAACTAGATGGGTCGTATCCACTATTTCTCAAATCCAAATCTACATTTTATTTTCGAATATCGAATTCTAATCCTAGCAAATTGTTAGAAATTTTAATCACTTACAAACAGACCTACATTACACAATGCAAAATACCGGTTAAAATCCAGCCAAATTAAACACTCTAGACTCATCAGAGTGAGTATTTTGTTTCAGTCAATGACGAAACTGACAGCGACTATGCTCCTAAACGCAAGAAGACTCGCCGGCTGTTTGTAGAGTCCGACTCTGAGGAGAGTGATGATTGGAATCGCAGCAAACGCAGGTCAGTCTATTCTTATATTCCTCGTATCTCCTCTTCCCCACGATAACTTGTAACTTGTACTCTTTGTGTCTTTAAAACGTTGAGCCCCACTGTGGTTCATAGTGAACGTTGCACACAGCCCATGGGACCACATTCATGTGGGTGTGGCACCACATTGGGCTGCACCCTTGAGGGCTGAAATCGGAACCAAAATCCCAGTTCAATTCTCTGAAAGAAAGTGTTTTAAATAATTCTTGTGGAAAATTCAAAAAAATATATTCCCTTGTGACTTATGCATATTTATCTCTGTGGTGTTTTCTTCTTAATAAATATGAAAATATAACACATTTATTCTTTGCTCTTACAGGAAAAGCTCTGGTCATAAATTAGGCTTAAGTCATAAATCGAAATCTAAAAAGAAGAAAAAGAAAGAGAGTGTTGATGATGAGTCGGGCGTAGAGAGTGCTAAAGAAAAGAAACCAAGGAAGCGAAAGGTGAATTAAAAGTATTTGTTGCGTCAGTTTGTATCATTCCATACATGACTTTATTCACGTGCTTTTTACTGAGGTATTTGTGATTCTTTTTTCAATGCTATAAAATAATTTTAATGAAAAAATCTAAACTATATCTTTACAATAATGAAGGTTTTCTTAATATTACTTGTGTATGCTTATTCAGTGCATTATATAAAGTTTTGTTTACTGTACTTACATCTTCATTGTATTTTGTAATTTTATGTAGTTTTAAGCCACTAAAGCTGTTATATATTTGAACTTTTCTATTTTGTTTCCTGGCGTTTAACATTAGTTCCTTATTTCAGGTTAAATTCGGGGGGCTGGACAGTTTAGATGATGTCCCGATAATGCCACGGACCCGAGGCAGGAAAATGAACTATCAGGAAATGGCTGGATCGGACAGTGAAGAGGTAGGGGTAAGATTGTTTATTGGTTTTAATTGTTAGCAGACACACACACGCTCCGACACCGGAAATGTGCTGACTTAGGGTTGGTATAACTGGGCAAACCCAACCAATAATATCAGTACTAAGCCTGTGCAAAGATTCAAAAACTTTGACTTCTCTTGAATGTTTATTGGCTTTGACTTTGATTCAAAAGTAATATCCTGGATTTGAAAACTATGAAACTTTGCAAAAAGAAATATTCATTTGCATTAAAAAACAACTAAAATAATAAAATTACAAAACCATAATATTTAATAGGCCTAACTAAATTTATATAGTAATGCAAAGTATAGTTATTTTTATCAAACAATAAACATTAAACTTAAAAAATAAAAAAATTTGAATCTCAATTCATTTTAGAGAATATCTCATATGATTCTTTTGGACTTCGCATGGAATGAACCAACGAAAACGGGCAAGGAATGGGCAAATTATTACAGTTATGATCGTAACTTGATTTATCAGAATAAAACAAAGTATTAAAAACATTTTCCACATAAATCTAGTGCATTAAGTTATATAAATAATCACCATATAAAAGGTTTTATTTGTTTTTTGAGTAGCCGTGTCATTAAATGTGACTGTGTTGCATGTTATTAATTGTGATATCTCCCTTAGAGGCTGGTGGAAACTATTAAGGTGAATAATGCTATTTTATAGGGGATGGGCTCTTAACCATTTTTGTGCCATGTAGTCCTTTGGCATTCTGGAAAAGCTCTTGGGCCCCTTCTCAGAATAATGTTTTTAAATACAATACACAAGGTTACATAGGACCAGATGATTGTTGACAGATGAAGACCATGATTTAAAGTAAAGAAAATGGCTGGATTTCATTTGATACAAAGTTGGATTTTGGCATAAAAAGGTGGCGGATAAAATATTTAGTTTTAATTTAAAATTGTGACAAATCAACCAGTGATACAGTGAAATAAATATAAACATTATGGCTAAAGTGCGTATAGCTATATAGACATTCCAATTAGGGTTAAAATATATATAATTTAGTTTGTTTCGACATTGTTTTTATTCTTCTGTAACATTGTGGGTGTTAAAATAAATGATTTATAAACATATTTTACCAATGTATTTTTGGTTAAGGGTAGTCAATCTCCAGCGCTTGGGTAACTTTCATTGGTTATGGCCCGTCTACAACCAGTCACCCTCGTTTGTTGGACTCGCAATCTTAATATTGTCTGTCAATCACAATCGTATGTTGAAACAATAATGAGGAGATGAAGTTGCGTTGGCTTGCGTTCAGCCAATAAAAAACAAATATGGCCAGACTACTAAAATCAAATAATAGCAAGTTTTTTGGTCTGTGACAACAGCTCTTGGAAATGTATAGTAATGAATACAGGTTTTTCAATTAAAATTATATATATTTTAAAAAAATATTTATTTCTTATTTGAAAACATTAATTTGAATTTGACTTTTATAGTTATCTTTGCTGTTTGTTCCTATTTGTTGAAATTACGTCTAAAGACTTTTCACTGTAGACAATATATTTTTGTATTTAAGAGAAGTGTAATTAGTAATCACAAGTGTTTTTTGCGATTGCGAGTCCGGCAAGCAGGTATTTGGTTGTAGACGGGCCATCATTGGAATATTATTGCTAATTCACGTTTAAAAGTTCAAGTAGTCAATTTCACTTAAAGATTTGTACTTTGTTTTATTCCATAAATGTTGCAAAATTTTTGTGTGTCTATTTATAATCAGGATGACATTTTGAGTTTTCTCATCGTTCTTGTTGCAGGAGATCTTGAAGGCGATGCAGAAGAAACTAGAGACGGAAGATGAAGAGTTTTTGGCCAGCAAAGAGAACTTTGATGATGAGGATGGGGTGAAAGAGGACGACAAAGAAGCAGCCGAGGAAGAAGATGATCCAGAAGGTGAGGGTTGTATAATAAATAACGACCGATGAGAAAGTCGAGGTTTAGAGAGGAGGAAAACATAATTGCCAAGCAAACTGAATATTCCGTAATCTCTGTCTGTAAGTACTTAGGAAGATATTTGGTCCAAAATGGGATGATAAGATTAAGGAATGGAAGAAGTTATGTAATTATGAGTTACATACCCTGTACTCATCAGATGATATTGTTAGGGTAATCTAATCATGCAGATTATTGTGGGCAGGAAAGCGTGAAAAACCAATGGTAAGACATAGACCTGAAAAACATAGGGTGTAGTGAGGTGGACTGGATAGAACTAGCTCAAGATAGAAATAGGGTGTAATGAGGTGGACTGGATAGAACTAGCTCAAGATAGAGATAGGGTGTAGTGAGGTGGACTGGATAGAACTAGCTCAAGATAGAGATAGGGACTGGTTGGAAGATACTCAGAGTAACAATACATGATTTCCCCCCTCCTTTTTTCAGAAGAAGCTGTCGTCCAGTCTGCAGCCATAAAGAAGGGCAAACAAGAAAGGAAACCAAAGCAGAAAAAGAAAGGGGTGAGGAAGCCCCGGGAGAAGAAGCCCAAGGCCGAGAAGAAGCTCCAACGGGTGAAGACGATCCGAGTGAAGAGGCCGCTGACGCCTGTGGAGAGCGAGGAGTATGATGAAGAGGAGGAGGAGGAGGATCTGATGCCGATGACAGAGGAGGAGAGGGAGATGATGGAGATGGAAGCGGAGGCAGAAGAGGAGGAGAGATTGATGATGGAGGAGGAGTTGGCACGGGAAGAGGGGTTGATGGCTCTAGAAGATGAAGAGGTGGAGGAGGAGGAAGAGGAAGAGTTGACTGCGGAAGAGGCGCAGATGATGGTCATGCTGGAGGCAGAGCGTGTCAAGAAGGCAGCTAAAGAGGAGAAGAAGAGGCTCAAGAAGGAGCAGAAGAAACTGGAAAAGAAAGAGCAGAAGAAGCGAGGGAAGCTGGCGAGGAAGCTCGAGGAGGCACAGGCTGCCGCTGAGGCGACCGCGGTGGCCATGAGCTCTGTGGGGCTCGGAGGAATCAACAGGCCCGCAGAGGGGGGTGTCCCTGCTCAAGGGAGTGGTCCTATCCCCCCAAACCTACCTACTCAGAGCCATGTCACTCCACCCCTCAGCTACCCACATCTAATGGGGCCTCAACACCCTATGGTTCCCGAGATGGTCCAGCCTCCTATGCCTGCTCCTCTCGACCACAAGCTGGAAGAGGGAGAAATCCCCATCGGGGCAATGGCTCTAGACGCCATATCTCCCACCAAACCTAAGAGAAGAGGCCGAGGGCGAGGCAAGGCTACGATAGCAGCTGCCGCAGCCGCCGCGGCCGCCGCTGCTGAGAACAGTGTGGGAGGCAAGATGGTGGAAAGGTTCCCTCCCAGCCCACAAGGGTTCGTACCTCAGCAGCCTCCCCAACCTGGGGGCAGTGTCATCACGCGCATGCTACAGGCCCAGCCAGCTGTGTCGACTCAGAGTTTCACGGCAGCTGCCGCAGCTATGGGGCACAAGTATTTTGGAAGTCCCACTCCCGGCAGTGAGCAACCCCCTGCGAGGGTGGTGGGTCCGATGCCTCAAGTAGCATCTCAGTATCAAATACCACCGAGGGGCAGGATACCTTCCCCCTACAGACAAACAGGCCCCCCTCCTCCACTGACCAGTTCACCAAGTGGGAGTCCCAGTATGCCGCCACACTATGGGAGAGCTCCCATGGGGCAGATGCCTCCGATGAGAATGAGGACCGCAGGTCTCAACAACGCACCCCCACCACCTCAAATGTACCACACATCTCACCACCCTCTTGATCCGTCTCCTTCAGGTGGTGGCCCCATTGCAATAGCGTCAACCACGTCCGGAGGCGGGAGCTCGCCCCTCCATCAGTCTCCAACCCCCACTGGTAGTCCTCTCTCCGGCAAGCCTGGCCAGAACACGCCACCCCCTCCTCCGTACGCCCGTGGGCCTGGACTTCCCTCCATGAGCTCTGTCCCTGGGCCTGCAATCCCTCCGCCTCTCATCAGGTACCCCGCGGACGTGGGGCCTCCACTGCCAAACGGAAGTNCACTACGGAGCATACCCTCCCCCTCCCCCGCTGACGACTGCAGATGATGCGATGCCCCCCACAGTGTACCAGGGCTCCCCTTACCCTGATCACTTCTCGACACTGGATGCAAGCAGCAACCTGCAGCCCTCGGACAACAGTAACAGCAAGTCTTACGACGAAGAGGGTGGGGGGGAGTTTGGAGGTCTGGTGTCCTACTTCTCGAGCCAGCGGGAGGACGATCTAGACACGTAGCTACATGCTTGAGAGAACTAACTCTGTTACGTCTGTGTATATAAAGACCTTTAATTAAGTGTTGTTACTTTGAATATATTTAGCAACATTCACATGTTCTTATTTCAGTTCATCAGTGAACGATGTTAAATAGAGGTTAGTTTGTTTTTTACTACTAAAAAGAGAAGAATTATCTACATTGAATATCTTTTTGGTTTTCACAACAGTAGTCTTCTTAGGAACGGTTTCTTTTTTTTTCAAAACGCTACATTAGAATCTATTTGTTTCAGACATTTCTTTTATGGCATTTGTAGTTTTGGAGAAAGGAGTGAAATGATTCTTACTTCAGTGAAGTATTGATAAGGAGGAAGTGTAAACATCACATAAAACAACACGTGTGTGTGCGTTGGAACTTAAGTGCGAGCTAAGTGGGGTTATTGTGTTTATATGGGTGACAGATCAGATTTGTTACTAAAGAAATATAAGTTATTTAAACTACTGTAAATAATAACTGTAAATATTTGCACTGTGCTGTGTGTATTAAATGTATAAACTGTGTGCCCACAAATGTAGTTCGAAATACACTTTTTTGTAAAATAATCATTCATTTAAAAAAAAACTAGTTGAGTTTCAAAATATAAGATTTTTTTTTAATGCAAGGTAAAAAATAAATTAGTATTATGTATAAGCAAACATTTCAATGTTTTGGAGGTATTTTTGTTTGTTATAAAGTTATGCAATTTAAAATTCTACATTTTCAAATGACTGGTTTATGGTTATCATAAATATAATTGTTTTAATATATGGATAATTATTGTCTTGTAACTAAAAGTATAATTATTTCAATGTCTACACAGTTAGTTTATTGTACATATGTTTACTTTTGTACATACACACACATACACACCTCTTTCAAACTCATAAATGAATGAAAAAAATATATTAAAATCACCGTTGTGTTGTGAGTGTAGAATAACTTGTTTATTTCTTTAACTATTCTCTAACTCTCTGTGTAGTTAATCATGTAACACTGCATTGGTTTCAAATGTTGTAAATGTTATACATCAGGCTGCATAGATGCTAATTTACCTACTATTATTAAAAACTATATTTATAAAGTTGTCAAATGGATAGCTTGTTGAATGGGTCTCTATTGAATTTCGTGTTATTTTTACAAATTAGCAAAGAATTTATGACATTTCAGCTGTAGATAAATATATTTATATTATTTTTTTGTTTATCCTCTTGCATTTTTTTTTAAGATCTATTTTATATGTAAAAAGTCACATCTGTGTATTTATTTATAAGAAAATATATTATATGAAGAAAAGAAACTGAGCTATTTTGAAAGATTTGTTTGATAGTGTTTACTGGAAGAATCAGGAGATTTGCCAAATTATTGTGTTTTTACGTGATCTGGGCAGGGTTAGTACTACATGCAAGGTGTCTACCATCCGGGGAAATCCAGAAAGGAGACAGGAATTTTGTAAATTGCAACAAAAATCTGGGAAAATGTTTTACTCAAAATATGATATATTATAATCATTAAATCAGTAAATAATAATGTTATTCAAACTGTAGTTTTTTGTTTGTAGCTGTGTAATATATTTTATAATTCCTAGTAAACAATGTTAATACGAATTTTTTTAAATATGTTTATTTGTATTTTAAAACTTATTATTAATCATGAAAAAGAATACTATAAAAATGACGGGGGTGGGGGAGTTAGAAGGATGTGACATACTTTTTAGTCGGGAATTTCAGGAAATGATCAGGAGAAATAAGTGAAAAAGTTGGAAATTTCATTGGTCAGGTTGAGTAGACACTATGTATATGGTTTGTTTGTTCTTGAGTGAAAAGGGCAAGCTCTTATGAATTAAATAAATAACTTTCTTGAATGTTTGTTGAAATTGGCTGTTCCTGTGAAAACTTAAGGTGGTGACGAAGGTAAATCTAGGAAAGGGCAGTGTTTTTTTCCGTTTTTATAGCAAACATTTTTTTCCCCTGAAATAAATCAAACATTGCTCCAGTAGAAACATGGTGATATCAACAGTTGTTGAATATCTGTCACGAGCATAGCGGCATTAGACGACACTTTCTAAATGAAGAGAAAAAGTTAACATTAAATTCCAGGACACCCTCAACAAATATTCAACAACTGTTATCATTAAGTTAAGAAAATTAAACTCTTATGTTTCTACTGAAGCGATATCTAACTTATTTAAAAAAAACATTTTTGCTATAAAACCTGCGATAAAACAGACCTTTTCTTCCGTTGCCTACATCACCGTCTTAAGACTAAATTTGTGTTCACACTTTATATTATCAATACATCTTATCAAACACATTTTGTAAGTTCTAAACTCGTTTTGATAGTAATGAATTGATAGCTCTGCACATCTATTTAACAATAAACAAGTGATTTTTTTTGTGCACCATTTCTCCTAAAATTATACAAATGTTCAAAACACAATGTTTCATCAATACCGATGGATAAAAACAAAACAAATATATTTTTGAAATTGTAGTTGATGTGAACTGATTATAGCTGTAGTTTTGATAGTCAAACATGATTATTTTTATTTTTCCTAGTAATTTTTAAATATTACTGTAGTCTTAATTCCAAAGGTGCAAACTCAAAAAGATTATGAGGATCAAAAAAAACATCCAATGACTAGTTTGTAACAGACAGCTATGAAAAAAGTTGTATAAAATATCTAAATATCTTCCTTATGTTCTTTCAAATGTGTATTTCATATAATGAACTATAAAAAAGATGACAAAACACACAAAAGCCCTTTCTTTATAAGCCTTGACCGATTTTAGGCATAAAAAAATGAGTCCTAAAGTTGATGGATTGTGTTTAGTTTTATTCAAGATAATGAGCCTCAATATATAGGTATTACACGCACATTTAAATTATGAGAAAACTGTGAAAAGCTGGATACATTTTATTTGCTATTTCTACTGCTCTCCATTTTGATAAAAGTGTCGACATTTTGAGTATGTTCCAAACAAATCTATTGAGTGTAGTGGATATATTTACTACCCCCCTTTTAGTGTCACGTCTGTAATGGAACTGTACGTGAAGAATGACACAGCCATTTCATCATTTTTATAAGAGGTGACCTGGTGGTCTAGGGGTAAGGTGTCAGACTTCTGTGCTGGGAGTCCAGGGTTCAATCCTCGGTCCCGGCAAAGATTTATCTGATTGCCAAACCCTTCCTTCACCTCTGACAAGACATCTTGTGAATGTGGGGAATGCCAGGTCTCCACCGTGGTTCGGATTCCACGTTAAACTGTAGGTCCTCCATTTCATCTCACAATCACCCTACCATTACACATTAGCGTGTGTATAACCCGAATGGGTAGTAAGACGCGGTGCTAATAATAATAATATTTATGTAGTAATTTTTCAGATTACTATTCTTCATACCTGTCTATACTGTTCTATGATAATAGTGGACTGTTCCAGTTCTACTCCTACCCTGTTACTTGATGCCAGAACTGGGATTTGTTGGCACTAAGGGGTTTAAAACTGCCCTGGTGAGATGATTACTCAAATATGTTGAAGAGTGTTAAGGCCATTTAACTTCTTTACCTCCTTAAAACCCAAAATGCCGTAAGACCCCGTAATTTTCAAGTGAAACCGAAAAGGGTTCTACAATCATCTCTTTTGATGATGCGACAAGTTATATTATATCCAATTTAAAAACAATGAAAATGGCCATCAAATGACAGGTGAAGTTATATCTCGTTTCATACACAGTGTTAAAGTTGTTTGTTTTTGTATATATTCTGCTTCTTAAAGTTACTATATCTTTATTGTATATTATAATAAACTACAGATAAGACCTTAGAATCCTTAGGAATATTTGAGAATTAGAGAAAATATCTGATTTTCTATTAGAAAAATGTTCATAGGAAGGACCTTGGCAAACAGAAAAGCTACTAAATCTACTTTCACACATTCATATGTCAAGCCATGTGATCTACAGCTGTCATTTTTGATATGTATTATCAACACCTATAAACTAACAACAATAATAGTAAAATGTGATCAATGTTGACAGCAAAAAAAAAAGCTTGAATTCTCTTAAAGGGTTCCACCACGCTTCCATCCCCCCCCCACCTCTCCGCAGTTCTCCTTCCATCTCCACAACATGTGTTTGGCCAGATCACTCCACAGGCACACTCATTTAGTTTAACATAATGATGTAAAGTTAATAATTATTCCTCATGGTTTAATTATCTTATTAATCAACATATTGCCCAACACCTTAGCTCAGCCGGTCTGCCAACTGAGTTAGAGGTCCTGGTTTCGATTCCCATCATGGCCGAAAATATGGGCCTACCCTTTCACATTAATACATTAACGTCTGGGGACTGGATGTTGTGCCTGCCCTAGTATTAAGTTATATTATGAGGCATACTAAGCTATGACGGGCCTAGCAAGACGATAGTGTAAAATTTATGGCTTGAATAAAAAAAACTGACCACAGGACGGTTATTTATTTTTGTGGACCAACTGTGAAGGGTTCTCGATAGCCAGCTGACATACGAGAATAACTAAAAACAAATGTGCACACCATGTTGGATTAAATAGCCAAGCTATTAGATTTGTTGAATTACTGCGTCTAAATATCAGGTTCTTTAAATTGAAAGAGCTTATTAAAATTATTTGTTGTCTAAAGGGGTTGGGAGGCAAACGCCCTGCTTTTCTGCTCACCTGTACGAAAATGATTTGTTATTCTCAGTAATCTCTAACGTCTAAATTATCGACCAATTCAATAAATCCATAATATTGTTTGTTGACGTCAGTTAGTTTATGAATATGATCTATAGTACTGTTTCATTTCTATACAGTTGGTCTACATTTAATCAAATTCCCAATATATCCAAAAACGGAATGGGGGGAATTATGATGGGTCATTATTACAGCAAATATCTTGATCAATAAAGCAGAATTTGTAATAATAGAGATGTTCAAAACCATATTAATTATTTATATATATATTTTAAAAATCAATAGGAAAATGTAATGGCTAGAGCTCTTTAGCCTACTTATCATGTTGTGTATTTTACATTAATTAAAAATCTGCCCCTCTAAAGCCTTTACAAATTTGGTATATTCACATTCTTTCAAATTATCGATTATAAGGATGTTAAAATACGTTTTTCTCTAATTTGAATTTAAAATAGGTAGAGGCAAATTTAAAAAAAAGTTTTGAGTCTGCTGTTACAATATGGCAGCGGCCAAAACTACTTATGTAATGGCTGCTGACATATGTAAAGAATCCAACACCGTTGTTTTAGTGATCTGTGATAATGGCTAATATATTATCTGTAGAAATATATATTTTGTGAATAGGATTATGATCAATTTGCTAGTATTTCACAACATTTTGTAATTTATACTGTGTGCTGTCAATTAAATTGGCAGTGTATTAGACTATTAGCATTATTGACAAGGGGTTGTACCCAAATTGCGTTTTCTATGACCCAAATTCTCTACTTATGCGCCGTCGTCTTGCAATGTTTTACTGTACCCTTGTCAGTTGCACAGATTACATTACTCTTTATCTTTGACATTACTCTAGATCAGTGGTTCCCAACCTTCGGGTGACAACGTATCACGTAGTCGAATATTGAATAGAAAGCGGACCACTCCTCCCGCCAGTCAACATCCTTCCCACTACCATTGATTGTCTGGTTTAGAAAAAATACAGAGGCAGTAGCCCCCCCCCCTTTTTTTTTTACAATACTAAAAATGGTTCTGCCATGTCCCGTGGTAGTAGGAACTTTCTTTAGAATTTTAGGGTTGGCTCAACCATATCAAATTCGATTGGTTTGCCCGGATAGTTTAAAGAAAGATTAAATAGCTTTATAGATGGCTCAGAAGGTATTTTATTTCCGTGGCATGGATACATTTCAGTAGGTACTATTTTAATTTTTTTTGTACTATAACAGTTAATTCGCCAATCCATCTTACTTGAACACATTTTATTTATTTATATCTTTCAAGCCAAATAAAATAATATACATATATATTTTAAATTTTTACCACTGTTAGTAACAAGATCGACCTTAATATTTACATTTAGTTGATCATCGGTTCAAATGTCAATCGGGAGCACGGGGTGCTATCATGGATCAAATACAGAAACTTATCAACAAACTAATGTAAGATAAATTCTTTTTAATACGTGCATCGTCCTATGAAGGAAATATAGAACCAAATTAAAATTAATGTCTATAAGATATCTAAGAGATGTAAACAATGTTTTATGATTTTAGATATTTCAGAACAAGTATTAAAAACAAATAGAGTGCTTAAGCATATTATAAATTCATATTTATACATGCAGACTCTAATATAACTGGAGAATCTATTGTTTTAGTTTAGATTTGTAAAGAACTAAACGTTTGGTAGTAGTGGACTATTAAAAAAACTATACAATCTATAATTAGATTAAGATCTATCTGTTGGACTTATATTTGTCTATTATGTTCAATATGTTGGCATTAGGCATTTAGTGGATTATGGTTGTGGAACAATTCAACGTAGTTTGAAATGTTTTATCAAAATAATTTAATATTTAGACAAATATTAAATAAATGTCTCCCTCCAAGGAATCCGTTATCGCTTTATAAATATCAGAAATATGCAACTTTGCCTTTACAAAATCCATATTTGAATTGTCATTATTGTGCAGCTTATAACCTAAAACTAACCACAAATAATTGTTTGGCTGAAACATTATGGATCTCTCGAAGATATAAACATAAGCAAAAAAAGAACAACAGTAAAGATGTAAGATATATATATTAATCAATTTTAATATTAAATCTTAATTAATGAAGTAACTTATGCCTATTGAAGAATCGGGAGAGGGTTTACCAAAGGGTTGCCTGCCATATTTCCTAAAGTAAAGTAAGGGGCATTCTAATTGGTAGCGTAAAGGGTAACTATTCCGGAAGATTTGAGATATTAGCTTCCTTCATAAATTATCTGAAGACTGTTAAATATGACCAATTGGGTCACATTAATTTTGTTATAAATTTGCCAATATAGTTTGACAGATTAGGCATGACGATTTTTGTTTAAGCTAAGAAATTTTTTTTAATTAAGTCGTATAAATTTTAACTTGTCTATGTTGTAAAGAGTACTGCAGGAATAGAACCTTATAACTTATATGGAGCATATACAATATTTTCTTTATTTTGTTACAATATATGTTGGCCATATTACTACTACATACACAAGAAGACGATACATTGAATAATAGCATGATTCATAAATTATGAGTGGATATTGTCTAGAAAACTGTCATCATCCACAGGATCCTGACTCTGATGAAGAGAGTGATAAAGAACAATGGGACAATGAAGTCGATGATAAGACGAGCAAAGTCGTCATCGTGAGAGTAGGCTCCTTGCGTATCGACTTATTGCTGAAAGCAGCACTCGGCATTGCTAGAAAGTGAGTGTTGACAATAGCTTAGATGTCTTGATTCTCGTTATTAAATCTTAACCTCCATTTCTTTTTTTATTATCAATTACTTTAACTCCCGATGTGAAGCAACAATACTTCGCTACGCTTCCTTGTGGAGCGGGTTATCAGCTCATTAGAACCGATGGCTTTAATCCCCCCACCAAAGGAAGTTTTCTTTTACCGCTTGGTACAATTTTTTAATGCCACAACATTTAGCTTCTAATTTGAATCTTTTTCTGAATCTAGCTGTTTCCTTTTACAATTCCAGATTTGTAAATTATTTTCAAGTTTACGAGGAACAACATTTTTAAATTGCTTGATATTTGTTCACAGCAAAGTGGAGGCAATATTCTACCAGAGCAAGATTAGGATAAATGGTGAAAAATTGTTGAAAAAAAGTACACTGGTAAGATATTATATTCATCAATCATCATCGTCACCATCAATTGTTTCCCACCTGCAGCCGGGTCACTTTAGTAAAATACTCTTCCTTACTTTACTTCATTTCCATCATTCTCTTTGGCATCCTCTCTTTTTCCATTCTCATTACATGTCCATACCATCTCAGTTTTGCTTCCTCTATTATCTCATGTACGCCCTGTACCCATACTCTTTCCCGGATAACTTCACTCCTAACCTTGTTTCTCCTGGTGACAGCTAACATGCTCTCTGTTATAATGGGTACAAAGTCCGCCCTGTACAACATTTCCTTACACTTTAAGGGGACTTCCCTTCTCCATAGCAGGTCTCTTACACACCTATAGAACAACTCTCCATAGCAGGTCTCTTACATACCTACAGAACAACTCTCCATAGCAGGTCTCTCACACACCTATAGAACAACTCTCCATAACAGGTCTCTTACACACCTATAGAACAACTCTCCCTACATGTCTCTTACACACCTATAGAACAACTCTCC
>CABFOW010003603.1:36497-64962 GCA_902141385.1 Timema californicum
CCATTCTTGTAGTTGTTCCTGTACCTCTCTTCTTTCTCCCCCCATACCAGTGAGTCATCAGCAAACATCATGACTTTACTATTTCCTCCCAGAGTTTTCCTGCCACTATGTTCATGACCATTTCCATTACCGTTACAAATAGTAATGGTGAAAGGGCACTTCCCTGTTCCACTCCATTTTCTATTTTTTTTAAACCACTCTGTCCACCCCTTCTCCGTCTTAACACACGATATTAGAATATGGTAAATAAACTCAAGACTGTTTGAAATAATATGGGGAAAATTATCATAGAAGGTAAGTTTCAAGTTAAAGAACCCCCACAAAAATGTCCTTACACAATAAATAAAACAAACAGGATTTATAAAAAAACAACAACTAGCAAATATACACGTTACAATAGAAATAGACTCGTATTGCTACAAGTGTCAAAACACTTTCTTTATATGTGGCACAACCTTAAGGTGCGGCCGAAGGGAGCACAAGTATTTTTACAGTTTTTATAGAATATAAATTTTTTGACAAAAATAAATCAAATATTTCTCCAGTAGCAACATAGAGTTTAGTTTTCTACACATGCTAATATCAACAGATCTTGAATATCTGTCAAGAGTGTCCTGGAATTTTGTCAAAACCTTTTCTCTTTATTTAAAAAGTTTTAACAAAATTCCAAGACATCCTTAACAGATATTCAAGATCTGTTGATGTTACCATGTGCAGAAAACTAAACTCTATATTGCTATTGGATAAATATTTGATCTATTTTCGCCAAAAAAAGATAATGTTATAAAAACTGTAGAATTACTTGTGCTCCCTTCTGCCGCACCTTAACGCTACTCAAGTTATAACCTTGTATTTTCGAGATTTGATTTATCAAACTTTACTCTGTGTAAACTGAACATGTTTTCTTATGGATAGTAGTTCTTTATTATATTGGGTTGTATGTATAATTATTACACGTTTTATAAAATATCTAAAGGGAGAAAAGGTAAAATTTTATCTGTGCATGGTTTGTTTTATAAAATCAATGCCTGCTTTAGTGTAATTATGTTTTCTGGCACGTTAGTTTATCTCTCCTGATTCTGACGTGTTAATATGCAACAAAACTATTGAAAGTAGAAGGGAAACAGGGGGGGGGGGAGTCAAATTTTAACTTAAATTGCCATCTGTTAGACCTTTTTAATGCACTTTAAATCAATGTTTATTAAAAAGTGTTTCCTGGGGTCCTTATGTGGTTTGAGATATAAAAGATGGCCTGGAAAATGTCTTTAGTGTGACTTCCCGATTTTCCCTTGTACCATTTATATAGATTCTGAAGCTGTATTGGCTCTGAGTTTGCAATTCTAGCACCAGGTGTGCCCACCTCATCATTCGAACACCAGGCATAATCCTGAAGCCAGGCGTTCATTCTGACACACCAAACTATTCTATCCCAATTGAAACCCCTCCACAACACATAATACTGAGTGCATTGTAAACCTTGCAGGTGAACGTGGGCGATGAAATAGACATCATTCGCGGGCCAAGCCCCCTCAATTCAGACTTTTTAATTGTCTCCCGCGTTGAGGTCCTTTCAGCGTCAGCGAACGAGAACAATATATCTGTAAAACTACGACGCTCCAAGACGCTAACAATCGAGAACTATGCTGATTCGTGGAAAGTGTCGCAGGATGAGTAATCGTCGCCGTGTGACGAGCAACGTGAGGAAAACACTCAGTGTACCGAGAAGGGGTCATTATAGGTACAAGTTTAGACAGGGCATGAAACATTGTTTAAAATACGATTATTTTTTTTTGCTACCGTGAATTTTTTTTTTTACACTTCAGATGTACACAAAAGTTTATAATTTATTTCTTCCTTTTCCTTTCCTGTAACTTCTTCCATATTATAGCAAAAATAAAGAAACAGTATCCAAACTATAAACAAAGTGTATCGACAATATTTCATCTTGTCACAAAGTGTTGTTTTTTAATACATCCAGCTGAATAAAATAGTAAGGTTCAATTTCAAAATACCGTTTTTTATTTACTAAACTGGAGGGAGAAAATCTCCTTTGGTAGAAAGATTTCACCCTATAGAAACTATTACTCATTTTCCACACATATACATATTTAGGATTTGTTCAGGAGATAGTTACAGAGAGTTCATGAGACGATAGAGGAAGCAAGGGTGAGATGGGATGGACAGCCACAAATATATATTTAAATACCGAGACTACTTAGGTTTTATGACATTGAGAATTCTGTCTTTATAGTTTCCATTCATTCAGCAACTAATGTAAGTTATACATAGATTGCGGTTTCGTTATCGAAAATCTGTTAACTTTTAAATGACGACACTCAAAGTAAAAGCTTTTATCTAAAATATATGAAATTATACTTTTTTTTTAGAAATTGAGACTTCTCCTTTGAATATATTTGGGTGTTTACTTAGTGTATAAACTTTTTTTATAGTTAAATGAGTCGGCTAGAAATCATCGTTGGAAAAAATCGTTTTTAATTCTAAATAATAATTTTTTACATAACAAAAAAATAAAAACTTTATTTTACACACACAATAAACAAAACAAACATTTTACTCTTGACTAAACACAATTTATATAACCCAACATTGTATCATGTGAAACTCACAAAAGGTACATTTAAATATGCAGACAATTTCTTTCAGAATATTTGTCATAATTGTGTATTTTCCTCTATTCTCAGTAAAATACTATATATTTTTAAAACTATACAATACGATCTTTAACATAACTACAACCGAGTATTTGAACATTAAATATGGCCTTTATGACAAATTCTTGAACATCTTTGCAATATTAACTAGGTTTAATCAAAGTAAGGCCTTGAATGACTGAAAATAAAATTATATGTTGTTATAAACATATTTAATTAAAGTAGGGCCTTGAATGACTGAAAATAAAATGATTATATGTTGTTATAAACATATTTAATTAAAGTAGGGCCTTGAATGACTGAAAATAAAATGATTATACATTGTTATAAACATATTTAATTAAAGTAAGGCCTTGAATGAGTGAAAATAAAATTAATAAGGGTATGCTGATATATTTTATTGTGATGAATACACATTGTTCAAAAATTCTCATTTGTGATGAGTTCTACTAAATACTTTATTAGGTTTAGAACCAAGCAAGTAGTTTATTAAAATATATATATACACATATTTTAATACTGTAAGCATATTTGGTCATGTGACAATATAACGTCACATACAGCCAACATTTAACATTTCCTTACATTAGGTAAATTATTACTTATGGCAAAATACCCAGATAGAGCACTAAGCAAGTTTTTACATATATATGTGTATGTGTTATATATATTAAAACAATTCTGATGTCAGAGAAATAACACGAACGTATTATGACATAAATTACTATTCAAAAAATGATATTGATAGTTATTTAAAAAATATGTATCCATCTATTATTAATTTTTAAAGACATTACTTCATTACAGGTATGTTTTTGGTAAAAAATAATTAACAATTTAAAAAAAATAGAAACTTTGACAGAATAAAACAAAATAGGCAATGTCTATGTATCATATAAAACCAGCAACATCTCATATTTATTACCACTAAGCCTACAAACACTCAATAGTAATACCATATTGTATTAGTCTTTTGACAAACCAACCTATGAACTAATTTCACTGCAACTCTACAAACAACCAATTTCCTAAATCACAAGACGTCATTATATAAAATATTCCTTTTTGTGTGTTTACCAAGAGTAGTAAACAACTTTTAAAAGTGAAAAAAAAACAACAGAATTTTAAGAACATAACTTAAGCTATGTTTTAAAATAAACTTTCATTAAATATGATTTCCCTTTGAGTACTTCTTAATATTTTCTAACTACAACTGATTGATACCTCTGAATTAGTCATAATGAAGAGATAATTTACATAAAAATTGATACTCAAAAATAGGTATTTAAAATCAAGACTTTTTTTTTTAAGTTCAAGCACATCAGCCAGTCTTAAAACTAACAGCAACAAGAGTTTGGTGTGATTTTAAAACTGAATAATAATGATACTAGACATTAATATTTTCTCACTTGAATAACATTTAAGTTGTTGATGATGATTAATGCACCGGCGTGTACCCAGTGAGATATTTTCCGTTGGCACCACTAGAAATGTAAATGGCAGGAGATTAAAATAGTTTAAAATACCTTACTCTTTACTTTAAGTAAGCACCAACCAATTACTGAGGGACACACATGTTTGCGTTGTCTCTTGTAACTTTATTTGAATTAGTTTACAATTTTGTCTTGGGTAAAAAAAAAAAAGATTCACATCTAATTGTATTTTTTTCATCGAGGTTTACTTCCTGGTCAGGTTATACTTTTATACACAAAAAAAACCCAACACTAATGGTGTAGGGATGAGAAAGGCAGAATTTAGAGAATATATACATACATTTGCATGAAAGGAGTGAGAAACCCTCTTAATTAAGCCGACTAAGATTCGTACCCCCAATCCTCCGTCTTCGGCAATCTAGTCTATTGCGAGTGTGACAAGCCCTTGGACATTCAATCATAGTTTATTTAACATTAAAAATAACTTATTATTGATAAGGTAATTTCAATTGTTTTGAGAATGAAATACATATTTATGACAATAACAATAGTCTAGATCAGGGTTGCCAAACTACGGCCTGCGAGCTGTTCGGTTCCCAGATGCTTAGAAAAAATAATTTAAAGATGAATACCGAAATCATGGTGCTCACCGTATGAAGTACATAGAATACCTACATATACTTCTTTCACGGTAGGAGTTTACCTCTGAAAGGTCTTTTTTCCTACCAATATCTTACTATATAATAGATTTCTGGTAGGGTAAAAGGCCTTTCAGAGGTAAACTCCTACCGTGAACGAACTTTATATACATAGAACATAATGATTAATAATATGTTCCATTGCTTTGTAGCTAAAAAAAAACTCTTATATTTATTGTGATCTTAATTTTTTAGTTGACTTTAACCAGTGATTTTACAACTCAAAATTCCTGTGAGAAGCGAATATATGGGCGCAGTAGATTTGTGACAATCTAGGGGGAAAGGGGGTTGATAGTCTCAACTACGAGAGGGAAGAAAGAGAACGTTCACTAGGTTAGAGAGCTGTGAAGGGGACATTTGTTTTCTAAAAAGGGACGTAGACTAGTTTTTGTATTGAAAAATAAATATTACATGTTTATTAAAAGATGGCCATGTAATCCAACTTGGATAGAACACACTGTAAGAACTGTTTAGCAATCTAACCAGGCCTACATCCATGTCTTTCATGAACTTGTAGTTTTTTTAATGACTTGAATTGCGCCCCACACCCTGAGCAACTGTAGTCTTTAGTGTGAGTTAGTAGATGCTGCTTCAAGTTGTGCACATAGCTGAACATCCGACAGCAGACGTCACACTTGTGTTGTTTTGAATGCTGCTGCTTGTGGAAGTACAACGCAGCCGTCGTCTTGAACGATTTCCCGCACATGTTGCAGTGATGCGGCCTTTCGTCCGTGTGCGTGTACTTGTGACTGTACAGAGTCGACAGCCCGGCAAACTTGGCGCCGCAGATCTTGCAGGCGTAGGGACGCTCCCCCTTATGGAGCCGTTCATGGTTCTGTAGATATAGCTTGTTAGTGAACAAGCGCCCGCAATAGCTACAAATAAACGGACTCTCCTTCTTCCCCAGGTGTTTAGACTCGTGAGTGTCCAAGTTGGTTTTCGAAGAGAAACGTTTGCTGCAAAACTTGCACTCGTGTTTCTTCACCTTCGAGTGCGTCAGCAGATGCGTGTTGAGTCCGCTCTTACAGAAGAATTTCTTACCGCACTCGTGGCAGACGAAACGCAATATCCGGAGGTGAACGCGATCTCTGTGTAGCTTCATCTTCTTTTTATTTCCCCACATCTTACCGCAGTCCGGACATGCCACGGCTTCGTCGGATTCTTTCTTGGGACACTCTGCCCTGTGAGCCTTCAACTTGTTCTTGCTACATATATCGCCGCAGTCCGGGCAAGCGACAGATTCTTGCGATGTTTCCTTGTGACATGTCACCATGTGCTTTCTCATGTTAGACCGCGATTCTCCACATATTTTACAAACAGAGACTTTCGGTCTAGGCAAAGTTTCACTGAAGACTTCATTCTCGTTTGAGATTTCCACATGAGACGACGAGTGTGAACGCAGGGCGACCACAGTCGAAAAGTTTTCACCACATACCTTGCACGTATAACTTAGATCAGTCTTGTGTAGCGTTTCAGAGCAGTTAACTTTGCCACAATCTTGACAAATTGAGCGTACCGCCCCGTCTATGCCGTGAGAACTTTTCATGTGGCGGGAAATGTTGTGCGTGAATAAAACTTTCCCGCAGAGTTGGCAAATCTTATTCCTCAGGTGGGGTCTGAAAACTTCAAGCCCTGCGTGCATTTCCCTACCGTGCCTAGCTAAGAGATCCTCGTCTCCGAAACAAGCTACACACACGCTACATATTACCCTCTGGTCCGACTCTTTGTCCACGTACATCTGCCGCTTGGACGGAAAATTGCGGCGAGACGTCCCGCCACAGATATGACACATCTTTTCCTGAGTTTTCTTCTTGTCAGACGCTTGACCGTCGGGCGAGGTTTGTTTCATGTCCGAGTCTGACAATAAATCTGGTTGTAGAGTTATCGTTTGACCGTGAATCTTTACCACTTTCCTCTTGCTAGACGGCAGCACTTCAGGAAACAGCTCTTTCGGAACATTAACAACAATATTGTTCATGTTGTGAGCATTCGTTGCATGCTCTTGCAAGTTATCTAAGGACACAAACACTATGTCACAGTATTCACACATATAACCAGTGTTTATATTATTTGGTGCAGTGCCTTCCACATTGATTGTGGTTCTACTATTAATGATCTTGATGGAATTTGCCTGCGTTCGACAGTTTTTCTGCCCAAATGAATTTATGTGAGTGTTATTATATAAGGGTTCACTTAGACTGTTCAACGAGTTTGATACTTTATCTTTTATTATAGTCGTATCAGATTTGCAAAAAAGCCGCGAGGAGTTAGTTTCTTCGGTGGTAAGAGGATCCGTATTATCAGGAATTTCCACCTTCCCAAACACAGTATTAGCATCGTTTCTGAATTTATGAATAGAACTGTTTACATCTTGTAGAGTGTCGTTTATGTCATCTTCTTCTAATTTAATACTAGTTGGTATGCTACGCCCTATTGAGCTGGCTGCGCTGTGTGAACTAATCGAGTCGGAACTCTTCTCCAACGCTTCATTGTCACAGAGACCCTTGCTCGTTGTCGATATCTGGTCACCAGTCTCACAGTGACGGTTGTCAAGGTGTTGGGCGAGCTTCTCCAGCCCGATCAACAGTTCCCCACACACCGGACACTGCAGGAACCCCCAGATATATATCGACAAGTGTTTCTTTAATTCCTCGAATGAGAGCTGATGTTTGCAGCACAGGGGACATTCCAAACCACCTATTGAGAGATTAATTACAACATTAGTCACATTTCAATGCAATGTTAAAGTTTAAATATGAGTTTGAATATCTTTAAATCGTTTGTAAGATCTTAAATTAGACCCTAATAAAACAGTGTGGTGGACTGAGCCACCTACGCGCTAGCGTCAAGTCATGGCGGTTTCAGCTGTCGCTGCCAACAGACTTGATGGGAGTTTTATAGTATGATGCAGACTTGGCCAAGGGTCTGTGAGAATACGAGCGGCGCACGCCAGCAGTCAACTACACAGCGGCCAATACAATCCGTTCAGTGACTCGTTGGGACTATCTTGTTGAGGAGGTACAACATAGCGGCTACTTGCTCCGCGATCAATGCAAGAGACACACCCAGTTGGCCGCGACTGCCCACGCTTGTTGGCCGCTGGTGCTCGGGCGGTCTTAAGGCCAAGACTATGAGGCGCATTCCAACGGTAACAGTTCACTCCCAGTTTGTTAACCTCTACGCATCTATGAACGGTTATCCGTTGAAAGAACTTTATAGTCTTGGCCCTTAAAGTAATCTTGGCTATCCACTTCTACTATAGCATCACGATAGTATTAAAATCCCTCATGAGTACCTCCGATAATTTGTTAAATAGATCAGGTAGCATAATTACAAATACAACAAAACACTATTTTTGTTTCCTGGTAAAAATCCTTAAGACAGGACTGAAAGGGACACACGTTAAGGTAGGTATTTTAATTTTGTTTAATGAAAATAAACATTTTAAGCCAAAGTAAATTAAAGTATTGATTTTTTACACAATAGTAACCTGAACAGCTCTTGAATATCTGTCAAGGGCATCATGGCATTTGACTGGAAACTATTCAAAGGAAGAGAGAAACTCCTGTTCGAATTTCGCAAGGCCCATGGCAAATATTAAATAACTGCAAACATACGTATGTCAACTTGCGTTCCTGTCCACCCCACCTTAAGCAATGCAGTCATTTTTGTATGTTGTGTTAATGCAGTTTTGTACAGCCCTGTTATAAATTTCAAACAAATTACCGGAGAAAGTTTTAACCGATAATGGTGGACAAATACGCCACTCCTGGCTGGCACATTTAATAATTAATCCCTATTGGGTAATTTAGTGACCACCTCTGAGGTTAGTGGCAAGAGTTCCTGGTTACAGATCTAGAAACTTACTTTTAAGTGCGGGTTCCTGACATTGTTGAGGAACACAGGTACCAGACTTAGCTTTCGCGACCACCGGTCGAGGGGAGATTGACCCGCAGTCATTGCTCGTATTCGTCTGTTTTCTATCCCTTAGACTTCTTCGGGTGGTCTTGTCGGGAAGATGTAGAGTTGGGATGGACCCACGTTTCAGTCTGCAATTTATTCAAGGAAACTGAACCATCAATAGATTCGAGATAAAAGTGAATATTTTAAACAATAAACTAGCGTTACAACTAACAAACTACGCTGAAAACCAGGTGTGCCAAACTCGTTTGATTATGAGGATAGCATTTCAGAACATTCAATGTGTCATCATTATAATTTAAATAATATAACTTTATAAGGAAAACCTCTTTTCACTTTATGAGGTAATTGTATTATGTTTGGAAGAAGGTAAAGGAAAAGTGGAAAGGGACAGACACAATATGGCTTTTACAATGAATAGAAGAACACAGTTCATATTTCATATTGCCGTCACTAGATTACAATAATGTATTTTATATTGTTCTTTTATTTCCACCATAAATTAGTAATTATGTAAGCCTCCATTCCATTTAACACAACACATCAAGCAATTACTTTCGAATGTTTTAAAAGGAAAGGAAAGGTGTCGGACTTCTGTGTTGGGGATCCGGGGTTTTAATCCTCAGTCCCTGCACAGATTTATCTGATCGCCCAAACCCTTCCTTCACCTCTGACAAGACATCTTGTGAATGTGGGGAATGCCAGGCCTCCACCGTGGTTCAGATCCCACGTTAAAACTGTAGGTCCTCCAATTCATCTCACAATCACCCTACCATTACACATTAGTGTAAGTGTGTATGACACGGACGGGTAGCAAGACGCGGTGCTAGTAATAATAAAAGAAAATGTCGACATAAAACAAGAAAACTGTAAACCCTGAAATGTAGTTTCGTACAAAATGTTATATACTTACCCTTGGTTCTTCATGGCAGGGTTATTAAAGCATGGTTCTGATCAGAACATACTCGATAACTTGCATACAACGCTGCTACGCCTTGTTCATTCAAAACATAAAGATCTGGTCTTTTAGCTCTCACAATCCATTGTTTACATCTAAAATAATTAAAACCAATCATAAGTTGCATTAGGTCTATGCTCGACACACACAAGAATTATTAAGATTGTAAGTTGAGCCAAATAAGAGTAGTTAATTACTCATATATAAACATACTTATTTTAAATAAACCGGCCTACTAGTTAAACATAACACAGTTTTAAACAAAAAACAATGTCTAAACAGCTGATCACAAATTTTGCCTATATCTACTCAAAACTTACATTATCCAGATCTTGTGGATATTTGCAAAAAGACCTGGAATTATCTTGCAATTTAAAGTTATAACATCCAAATATAACACACAACAAGTCTTCCATTCTACAATAATAATTATTAAACTCTCAATTTTTTTTATTTACTATTAAACAAATGATTAAATCACAGAACAAATACAAGAGTTAACATTGTTTACAACCACCGAACAAGTTCACGCCAATTATAGTTTTGTGCTCGTTCAACAGAATGCACTGGAATTATTAATCATATTTATGATTAAAAAATGTGACCTAGGAAATAAAAAATACGATTTAGAACATTTTGAAACGCTGTAGTTTTAGCAACTTCTTATTTCACAGATCCCCCCAGCCATAATCTATTCTATGATTTACGTTATAAGACAACGGAACACCACACAAAAATACCAGTCGTAGCTCTAAAAAGAGACGGGGTTACACACCGAGCTGTGTAGAGCGCAGCATTATAGTTTTTTAATATAAAACGTAGCTATATGCCTATAACAAGTGTAAATAATTTTTTTTACATTGACTATAACTTTCCACTATTTAATAATGATAAAAGTATTTGGATTGAATGTATACGTTTATCACTATTAACTACACTTACAGCATCATAAACAAAAGATTCACAATCAGAAACATCTTCATCTCAATCGTTGTATATATATATTTATGTTTTCTGTCGTTTCTTGTTCCCTTCCACGGTTTTCCGTCTGTCCCTCTCCTCTGTACGTTGTACGTGTTGTCCTGGTCTTGGTGACCCGCTATGAGCGATGGGGTGGGTTTTTTGTATAATTTTCCCACCCCTAACCTGTGGATCGCAAATTTCAGCCCGAAAGGGCGCCATTACCATTCTTGTTGTGTTTGTACATATCCCCATGTCGTGCCCATTTTCGAGAGCCCCTCGGGGCTGGTGTTAATGTCTATCCCTTTATGTTTCTCGTGTTTTTGTTCACGCATTTATGTATATGGTTGAATGTTAAAATAAAACAAACAATCATATAAACATATACACACTCATCACTTAAAATTCACTCAAACATGGATGCAAGAGCATAAAATAATTTATTATTAAAGCATTTTAAGAGCTCCACATTTCATTTTTTTTTAACACACGACTCGGGCCTTTAATAGGGATATAAATTCCCAGATTTGAGATTATCGAAAAGTATCTGGGAATGCAATATTCATAAATTGAAAATGTAATCATAGGACCCTATTGTTGGTACATTAAAAACAAATTTATTCAATTTTATGATTAGGATTAAAGTTTTTTTTAATAACCAGCTTAGAAATTATAAAATGTATCTTTGTATATTTTCTAATACATATAAAAATGACACATGGACACAGGAAATTGAACCAAGGACCTTTGGCTCAGCGCCAATGCTCTTAACCATTGAGCTACTATCCAGGGCGGCGGACGTTTTAGAACCTGGGAGGTGGGGGCACGTATTTACTCACATGCAGTGGTGGTCTAGGGATAGAGTCATCTCACAATCCTTTGTTATCTGCTGACAGGGAGGTCGAGGTTCGAATCTCGACCTGGTGAACTGAGGGTGGTTTTCCACAAGTTATTTATCACCATGATTTTCCATCTTCAAACAACCACCTCCATGCAAATGCGGGTTCACTTCCTCCTAACTGCCTTACTCATCTCTATCCCATTAGATTAAGATAGTTAATAGTCCATGTGATAATAAACATAACTTATAAGATAACTAGGCCTGACAGAGTTCTGTAGTTGAATATACAACACATTATTTGAAGATCGACCAAGCCACTGCGACCATTAAATGTTTTTGTTGGTCTGTCCCAGGTTCGATTCCCATGTCTAGGTGTCATTTATTTTTTTAGTTTATTACATTATGACTGAGTTCCGGTTGATTGCCGTAATTATAATAATTCATCCTCCCAGCTTTGACTTTCATATTAACTTGATTGTATAGCATCAATTTCTCCCATTTTGTTGACATTGTTTGTGAATTAATTTAGTCACTTGGTTTTTTAGCATCATGTGACTTGTTTGGACACAAAATAACTTTATAAACGTGTTAGGGATTAAGAAATTTGTATTTAAAGGAAGTGTACTTTTATAAGTGCAGCAATGAACTATCGAGTTCCTGATGCCAAAGAGTAAGTACCCACAATTTGCGGGGGAATAGAGTGTAAGACCGTTTAAGAAAACCACCCTCAGTACACCCACCCAACCAAGAGTCGAACCCAGATCTACCCATTATCAGCAGTCCAGTGTATTGCGAGAGAGACACCTTAGACCATATGATCATCGAAGTGGGTTGCCTGATAAAAAAAAAATATAATTTTATAAGCATTAGTTTCTTATTAGCACACCATATTTATTTTATTAACCCCAAGGTATTTAACAGACTAATCTAATGGGCTAGAGTGAGGAGAGTAGGTTTAGAAGAAGTGCACCAGTGTTAGTGTGGAGACCCAAGTGATAAATCACATGCAAACCCTCCCGTTGAATCGATCCATCTGAATGAGTTTCGAACCTCGGCCCCCCTCACTTTTAAAATTCCCTTTGTGAGTCTGACATCTTAGACTGTATGAAAGGCAGGTGGATAGTATTTTAGTTAGCTACGGACATATTTTAGGTGACCAAATGTCACTTATTGATTATCTATAATTATTGGTACAGTAGTCTCGAAACTCGACACTTGATAACTCGACATTCCGTGTAACTCGACACGAGCACGTGCACACAGTTGTTGGCGCCAGTCATCACAATCCAAGGTCATTCAACTGTATAACCTCTCAGTTTGTTTGTGTAGCTCGAGGGGAACAGTCATGATGTGGTGTTTTTACAAGTGCTGTGTTTGTTAGTTTTCCAATTCAGTAACGTGTTATTCGAATCAATACAATATTAGATGCACAATACTGTATTGAATATTCTATGCACAGTACTATACATACATTACTGATACTTTATCGTTCAATACTACAGTACCTATAATATTCAATACTGTACTGTGATTCATCCTTTTTTAGTAAACATGACATAGTAAGCATGCATCTTGTGGCAAGTTCATTCGTAAAACTCGACACCAACTCAGTCCACTCAGTCGAGTTTCCGAGACTCTACTGTGTATAATTTTTTTTTTGAGACTTCAAAAAATAATTTTAAATCTCGCACAGCTGAAAAATTAATATGAATATAGACCCGCTTCGGTGACCGCATGGTCTAACGCGCTACTCTGGCAGTAGACTAGATTGCCGATGACAGGGAGATCGAGGTTCAAATCTCGGTCGGGTGTACAAAATGATTTTCCACTCTCCCTCCATACAAATGCAAGTACAGTTCTTATAAATATAACCCTAAAAATTACAAGTATCGGTCCATTACAGAATGATGGTTAGGAAAGAACTAAACCTTCCTGTCAATGAAAGTGTCGCCACCCAAAAGTTTTGGAATAGTGTTTCAATAAAAAAAATTGGGGGGTATTTCGGGTAGTTCACAATAACTAATTAAATTATTTATTTTACTTACCTGCATTGGTGGGCATACTGGCCATGGAGTGTCTGTGTCTGTTCTGGTTTATTGGTGATGCAGGTCAGGGTTCGTATACCAGCCAGATGTACCACAGGTGGTTTTCCTTTTAAATGATTTCCCACCACACAAATGCGGGTACAAATATGTGGAATTATAAGCAAGAGACAGTGCAAATTTTTTTTTTTTTATTTAAACATGGAGGCGAAGGGGAGAGGGGGGATGAATAATATCTAACAAGTAGGTATTAGATTACGTTCAAATAACTTGTTACAAACAGCAGCAACGCTCACCAATACAATAACCTTTTATTTTAACCTAAAATGTTGTGTTATAATTACTTACAGTAGCCTCATGACTTCTTTGGTGCTGACTGACAGCTCACAGCTGACTTCTGTCAGAAGGGACAGCTGCTAAACACATGTTTTTGAAGATCATATGGTTTGGTGTAGGGATACATAATTTGGTCTGGTAACTTTTCAAAGCCGCCAGTCAGCACCAAAGAAGTCATGAGGCTACTGTAAGTAAGTACTTACTCTTAAGACACTCAAAAGTTCATTGCCACATATTCTAAAGTATGTCACGAATACCAATCCCCATCTGAAGATAGTTCTATCCAGTCCACCCCATTACACCCTATCCCTATCCTGAGCTAGTTCTATCCAGTCCCCCTCATTACACCCTATCTCTATCTTGAGCTAGTTCTATCCAGTCCCCCTCATTACACCCTAATCCCTATCTTGAGCTAGTTTTATCCAGTCCACCTCGTTACACCCTATCTCTATCTTGAGCTAGTTCTATCCAGTCCACCTCATTACACTCTATTTCTTTTAGGTCCATTCTAATATTATCCTTCCATCTGCGTCTATGTCTTCCCAATAATCTCATCCCATTGGGTTTGCTAAAAATTAATTAATGTGTGTTTAGCCTTTTTATTTAAAAATAAATAAATTCCCTCTATACCTACAAAATGCCATTGGATGTATAATTAGAGATAATATTTTCTTTAAAGATAAAAAAAAAGTTATAAAAAATGAGGAAAAAGAAAATGTTGACACTGTGAAAACTAGCTCTCCTAAATAGTGTGAGTGAGTGTGGGATATATTTTCCATATAGCCCTACCTAACATATTCATTACATTATTAGTTTGATAGATTTCCTTGACATTTATGAACTAGTTTCAATTTAATTCATAAAAGAATAAAAATATTACATTTTTCAAATATTTTTGACAGGTACACTCTGTTCGTGCTAAAAGAGAGCATTCTTATCTTGATGTATCTAACACCTTGACCCTATCTGCGCCATAGTGGAACAGTACAAGATACCTTACCTTCATGGTAAACAATGGATACTTATTAAACTAATTGATACATGGGTTCGAAAGGTAAGAGTTATTTGAACCAATAAACCATACCCATGATACAGAGGAAATCTCCCATAATGACCAGCTCTGAATACCGGATTCTTCTTCATAAGAGACTGCTTAAATTTCCCTGGCAAAATAACATGAGGCTCTTTACGGTGAAACGACCTCCTAATAACGGACTTCCTCAGAAACGGACACTGCCATAGACGCATATTTATGCGTAAGAATCTCTAAACAGTGGACAAAAATCGAAAGCACCAAACCAATCCATGTACAGTATTTGACTGTAGGAAGGTCAAGGATGCCTTTGTCCCCTGTGAAGTGTTGAGCGCGGTCATATCTTTCCCAAGGTGACGTGGCGGTCTAGGGGTAAGGTGTCATACTTCTGTGCTGGGGGTCCGGGGTTCAATCCTCGGTCCCGGCACAGATTTATCTGATTACCAAACCCTTCCTTCACCTCTGACAAGAGATCTTGTGAATGTGGGGAATGCCAGGCCTCCACCGTGGTTCGGATTCCACGGTAAACTGTAGGTCCTCCATTTCATCTCACAATCACCCTACCATTACACATTAGCGTAAGTGCGTATAACCCGAACGGGTAGTAAGACGCGATGCTGATAATAATAATAATAGTAATAAATATCTTTCCCCTCTAGTGGAGCCTAAGTAAAATTAATTAGGGTACTTCAAAGTCATACCTCCCACCCCTACAGAGCCATCAGTGAGCTGCATACATACTCCACAGTGCAGTTGAAGTGTAGTTATTATTATTATTATTATTATTATTATTAGCACCGAGTCTTACTACCTGTTTGGGTTGTACGCAGAGTGTTGTAGTTAATACACACTTGGATTAAACTGGTTTGAGAAGTATGATTTTAAAACATTTATTTTCCCAAATAACAAACGCCTCTTAGTAACATACTTTTTTTCTATCCTGGAAGATGTCTGCTATTAAGAGATCTCACAGTAATAAATTAAATGAATATCTAAAAAAATAAAATAAGTTCCCAACAAAGTTTTGCATCAACTTGAGGTCAGTTTGTACCTTTGTTTAAAGATATTGTATTTTTTTCCAAACTTTCCCAACAATCGGTCTTGTTATGCCGTCTCAACTTATAAAGGGCGGAAAACTTTACGCCACATTTGTGGCAGCGATAATCTTTGACGTGCGCGAGTATGTGTCTGCTGAGGATATATTTGGCGCAGAACGACCGGCCGCACAGCTCACACTGAAACGGTTTGCTGTGCAGCTTCTCATGACTGTACAGCTCCCCGCGGGTCCTGAACTTCTTACCGCAGTATTGACACTCAAAGTTTTTTGTTTCGGTGTGATATTTTCTATGAGCGCTCAGCGAGCCCGTTAAAGAAAACATGGCGCCGCATATATTACATAAATACGGTTTTTCGCCAGTGTGGGTGCGATAATGGGCCTTGAGTTCAAAACTCATTCGATACTGCTTACCACAAACATCGCACACGTGAGATTTGTTACTGGTGTGAACTTTCTCGTGCCGTTTCACTTCTTTTTTGCTGTTAAACCTTCGCTCACAATAAGAACACTTCGCAGGTTTCACTTTCAAGTGGACCGCCGAATGGGCGGCCAGCTCAGATTTATTGCAGAATTTTTTGCCGCAGTGAATACAGACCGACGGTTTTAAATTGAGGTGGATTCTGTCGACATGACTTTTGTACCTTGCAGGAGTACCAAATTTCTTTCCGCAGTATTTGCAAGGGATACCGGGATCCTCCCCCGGTTTATTTACCCTCCCCGGGCTGTGTACCAAGAGAATATGTTGCCGTAATTCCCGCTTCTTGGTGAAACGTTTCAGACAGGTGCTGCACTCGTGGGGCCATTCCGTAGGATTACCGTGGATATACTTGTGCTTCCTCCAACGAATCACAGATTTAAACGTTTTACCACAAATATCACAAGTTGTACTATTATCAGTCCCTTCAATTTCTTTCTTTGTGACGGCGCTGACACACTTTTGTATATCACTTTTGTAAGATTGACCTATTTTGTCCATTACATACGATTCCTCATCTTCCATATTTTCTATGAACTCTTCCTTTATATAACCATCATCCAGTGATGGTTTTAAATCTGCCCTACTCGGCTTAATTTTATCCGAAAAACAATCCATGGTAACAATTTGTTTGATTCTATGATTAGCGCTCGCGTGTTCTTGCAAAGTAAAAATAGACTTGAACTCTGAGCCACACAATCCGCAAATGAAATTACCAGCACCTGCACATTTCACCAGACGACCCGATACCTCGGGTTTCGTCACGGCCGTACCGCGGTTTGGTTTAGCGTCCGTAATTTGTCTTGGTCGAGTCTCATTCTTTATATAAAGTTGAGTATCCATCGCACTAGCGCAGTATTCGGTTTTACTGGTCCTACCATCGTTTATTGACATGGATTCTGTATCCGATATTGACTCAAACGTGATCGTTTCGCGAGTTATATCCGCATAAATATTCGAGACACTTTCTTTCTTGGCTCTTATCTGTTCGATAAGTTCCGCGTCCACTCTTTTAACTTTAAAGTGTCTCTTTCCCACAACCTGATGCGCTTCTCTTGAGGTGCCTGTGCCGGTAAGTGTATCATTCACACGATTTCCTCCCATTTCCATTGAAACGCGGCCCCTGCTATCGTTAGTTCCACTGGCGTCACACTTATCTCGCGTTAGTAAAGGTTCGAGGGACTCGGCCGTCTCATCGAACACTTCTCGAACCCTGTTAGAGGTAGAACGAGATTGAGAAAACTTACTTTCAGTTTCATCTTCAGTTGAAAGTGATTCGGTTAGTTCTGAGGTATTTGATTCCTGGTGGCAATCGTCTAGATGTGTGTAAAGACTCTCTATCCCTAGACAAACGGAATCACATATGGAACAGGGAATGCTGCCCCAGATGTAGCCTGCTAAATGTTTCTTGAGTCCGATATACGAGAGCTTCTGTTTGCAGCACAAAGGACAATCCGTGGCGACCATTTTCTGGAAACACCAATCACATTAATGCACCATCTATTTCCACCCTAAATGGTTTCTGATGCAAGAAATATTCGTTAAAAGTTGTAGATACAACACAATTTTCATAGGAAGAACCTTATATGACAAAGGAAAAAGTTATGAGATCTACTTTTATATAGGCTTATATATACGTAAAGTCATGTGATCTAAAGTCGTCACTTTTGGTAGATATTAATAATTACCAATAACTTACTAACGTTATAAAATAAACACTACAATGAATACATTAAAATGTTATCAAGTTTGTCCGCAAATAATTTGTTTTTCCCAAAAGGCCATTCTTATGAAAATTGGACATGTATTTTTCATATTTTTTTCTTCAGTAGCTTAGGGCCTAACAAACATGTTGTCTATGAAATATATTTTTTTTTATAAAAATTGTAATAAAACGGTTGAATTCTTATAGGGCTTATTTTACAAAAGTGGCGCAGTTATGCGACTCCAAATTGAGATCAGATTTAAAACAAAAATAATAATTGATAACAAATAATTTAATTACTCTTAATATGACTAAGGAAGTGTCAAGAATTCCTCCCTATTGTGTAGGCCTACTATTCCGCCACAGTGAGGGTGAGATTCTTTAATTTCTTTTTCTATCATTATTAGAAATTTAATATTTTGGGCCTTCTTCTACAACACACAAACACAAAAGCAAATTTTCAATTGTAACATAATTTTATATATTACCACTTAATTCACTTAAAAAACATTTGGCCAGATTGTGTAACAATTCGCGGAAAGCCTCAATTTTATATCCGTCGGACATAAACCTATCCTTATGTTGGAAACAAGCCTAATTCTTGTAGAATAATAAGTATTCTTAAATATTGATACGATCAGGGCTGTAGTCAGAACGTCAAGCCTTCGACTCCTGAGCCATTTTTCTCCTGTCACAACTCCTTCATAAATAGCTAATGTATATATTAATTAGTAATAAAAGATTTATTGTAGTAGAATTCTCCTATACAGATGACTTCATGTTAAGATTCTTTGACATTGTGAATTTATATTTGCATAAATTTTTCAATACAAATTAGAAATTTCGGTCTTAAAAGAATAAAAAAAAAGGTACTTAGGCTATAAAATTAAAATCATATATTGCTATAATATTATAAGTTTTTATTTTTAAGTCGCAGTCAGTAGCCTACATTTACTATATCGACTCTGGCTTCACCCAAAATTGCTTTGGACTCAGACTACGTGACTCGGTACTCATTAGAATAGCGTGAATGTGATCTGTGAGCGTGTTCGTGAATATCTATATCATGAATATCTATATTATTTTAATGCAACATATTTAAGAATCCTGAATTTAATTAAAAATATGTTGGAACCTCATTTGGGGTAGGAAACATTATATAAATTGTTCATATTGAAAATGTAGGACAATTTAACGGGAAATTTGACAATCCTTTTGTCTTTGAAATTACATAAACATTTCCTGAATATCCTGTGGCATAGCTAAGGTTGGTGTTACCCCCATATAATGATGCAGTTCAACAGCTAAGCTGTGCTAATGAAAAATGTGTTATTTTTTTGCTATTGTTAACTACAGGGATATTTTTTTAAATAAAAATTTCCAGCGAAAGTCAATACTCATACACTACACAAAATGTATATATACAGTCACTTTGGTGTCACCTGGTGCGATCCACACACCCCTAATGATGTAACTGTGAATATCTGAACTAAATGGACATCTCAGTTTTGCCTCAAAATCGACATAAATAATTCGAGATTTGTATTTTGAATTAATTAATCCCATCCCTAGGGCAGTGTTGTGACGGTGACTTATTTAGAAAGTGGAATGCTTCCTATGATATGCAGGGAATGACGAGTTAAAACCGATAAATACCGTCAGGAAACAGTTTATTTTACAGTGAGAGCTGGAACACCCTATGGCCAATTTGCCAACTGTGGCGAACGACCACAGGGGCTGTATCCGAATAGACTACTTATGCGATGTCGCGTTGGCTCATGGCATTGATAGCTGCATTGGCCATCACGTGACCAAGTGTAGATCTGTCTGAATAGTCGCGGACTAGACCGATGCAGTCTTCTCGTGGCGTTGGTAACCATGGATACGAAAGCTACGAGCCATGTGGCGTTGGTGCGGTGTTTGACTGGCAATTGTTTTAGTACTATCATTTCGTCTGTTGAGCACCGACTTACACAGATTAGTCGATAGGAAGCAACACTGTGGGCCCAAGTGTGTTGCCGTTTGAATAGTTTGATGCAGTCTTCACTATGAAAACTGCGAGAAGTGTAAAATGATCAAGACTGCATCAAGTCTGCATCAAGTCAAGTGTACTTGACTATTCGGATACAGCCAGGGTTGTACACGCTGGGTTTATAACAATAAAAACATAGGGTAACAACATTCTTCTGTTAATTAGGTGTTTTTTCTTAAAAAAAATTAACTGTTAAAGAATTATTTTACAATAGTATTTTTGTTATCATCGGAAATTTGCTTATTGTTGCTGTGTGGAGTGTGTCAAAAAATATTGAATTTATCTTTATATGATATATAAAAAATAATTATGAATCCCGCCCTCAGTGTGCACTTTTCCCAAGTTTTTGTTTGTAAATAAAAATCATTAAAAAAAAAATATTGTGTTTGAAGCATACGTTATTTAAATGTATTTTCTATGAGCGCATATTTATGTGAATTGTGAACTGTGAACTGTGAAGTCAGACAGAAGATCTTTACAATCACAATGAATAAAATAAACATTATTAGCCAACATCGGAAAAAGAAATTTAACTAAAAATAAGGTTAGTTCCAAAACAACCCATAGAGAGCAGCAGGCGCAGAAGTTTGGTCCAAAATTGCTCATAGAGCGAACTACATGTTAACAATTAGTTTTAAAAAATCTTCTTGAAAGCAATAAACGAAAAAAAAAATTATACACCCTCAGATTTAAGGCGCTATAACTTCTATGTTTGAATCTGCCCCACAATCACCGATAGTGTATTATAATACTAATAATAACCACCCTACATAAGTGTGGATACTGGTTTTTACTGGATTTTGAGATGATTGACTTTGAACTTATGTCACACATGTTACTAGCCCGCTAAAACTTGGTGTGCATTGAATAACTAGGTACGTACAGCAAACCTACATAGCCATCAAACCTGCCTCTCCTGGAGATTCCACGATTATGTAGAATTGTTCTAGACACCTAGTACTGCAATCCCTCCAACTGTGCTCTTGCCGCAATTTCAATAGGCCTATATAAATTGTGGCACCTTAAACTTGACGATTTTAGAATTCTAGTCCCTGAAGTTTATTTACAAAGACACTGCTATGTCTCTGGTTGCTAGAATCTAAGACATTGCTATGTATCTGGTGGCTAGAGCTTAAGACACGGTTATGTCTCTGGTGAGTATAGCCTAATACACTGTTATGTCTCTAGCGAGTATAGCCTAAGACACTGCTATGTCTCTGATGGTTATCTCCTAAGACATTGCTATGTCTCTGGTGATTATAGCCTAATACACTGTTATGTCTCTAGCGAGTATAGCCTAAGACACTGCTATGTATCTGATGGTTATCTCCTAAGACATTGCTATGTCTCTGGTTGCTAGAATCTAAGACATTGCTATGTCTCTGGTGGTTATCTTCTAAGACATTGCTATGTCTCTGGTTGCTGGAATCTAAGACCCTGCTATGTATCTGGTGGTTATCTCCTAAGACATTGCTATGTCTCTGGTTGCTAGAATCTATGACATTGCTATGTTTCTGGTTGCTAGAATCTAAGACACTGCTATGTCTCTGGTGGCTAGAGCTTAAGACATTGCTATGTCTCTGGTTGCTAGAATCTAAGACATTGCTATGTCTCTGGTTGATAGAATCTAAGACATTGCTATGTCTCTGATGGTTATCTCCTAAGACATTGCTATGTCTCTGGTTGCTAGAATCTAAGACATTGCTATGTCTCTGGTTGCTAGAATCTAAGACACTGCTATGTCTCTGGTGGTTATCTCCTAAGACATTGCTATGTCTCTGGTTGCTAGAATCTAAGACACTGCTATGTTTCTGGTGGTTATCTCCTCTGACATTGCTATGTCTCTGGTTGCTAGAATCTAAGACACTGCTATATCTCTGGTGGTTATCTCCTAATACATTGCTATGTCTCTGGTTGCTAGAATTTAAGACATTGCTATGTCTCTGGTTGCTAGAATCTAAGACACTGCTGTGTCTCTGGTGGTTATCTCCTAAGACATTGCTATGTCTCTGGTTGCTAGAATCTAAGACACTGCATGTCTCTGGTGGTTATCTCCTAAGACATTGCTATGTCTCTGGTTGCTAGAATCTAAGACACTGCTATGTCTCTGGTGGTTATAGCCTAAGACACTGCTATGTCTCTGGTGAGCTCAACCAAAGACATTGCTATGTCTCTGGTTGTTAGAGCTTAAGACAAAGTTATGTCTCTGGTGATTATAGCCTAAGACACTGATTATTACAATACGCACAAAGCGAAATGTTTATCTATATATTTAAACTGTCATCTTTCTGATCCCGAACTGAGGTGAATATTTACAGAGCCATTTTCTGACACCCAGGTTGGAATGGAATAGATGCCGTTATTAAAGTATTGATTAGTCTACTAATGGATGACCGCTGTTCTGTTACCATTTTCCGTAAGTAAACAATTCTGTTCTAACCTAATAACATTTGAACACCTCCTTGTCGTTTAATTGCTGATGATTGTGTAGTTGACATTTTTTTACACGAAACATATCTGGTGTTTTCAACAGTTCGACTGAACATTGTTTTTAAGGGAACGGTGTCAACTCAACCTCGTCATTACAAATGAGGAGCTACTTGAATGAAAAAGTAGCGGCTCCGGTATAGAAAACTGATATGAATGGCCGTAGCGTTTGTTTTGCTGACAACATGACACCCTAGGCTAGATTAATTGTTTATTAACATTTACCTTGATCTTAGGATCGCGACAATCCGTGTGAAACGTCCTAGACTAACATGAACAAACTGCACCTCCTCGTGAATTTGAAAGTAATCGTAAAACTTTATAAATGTGAAAAAGGGTTATAATACTAATTTAATATGTTGATATATTTCAAATCCATATCAAACGAACGTTAAGTTAAGCCCGATACTAACTTTTGTTTGTTAGTTAGATATAATTTTTTTCAGTACCGCATTTTATTACTAATTCGGTTTGTATGCATAATCTCAAAGTTAAATATATAATAATAATAATAATTACTTGAGCTTATTAAATTTATTACTTCATCATTTAAGAAAGTTGACGGTTTTTTATGTCTGTATTACACCCTGGTTAGATCTAAGTTAGAATACGCTACTGTTGCTTGGAATTCCATTACCTTAACTGACTCTTTTAGGTTAGAAAACATTCAAAGAAAATTTGTTGCTGCATGCTATGATAAAATTCTTTAGTAACAGGATTTATTATGATTATGACAGAATTCGAAACCTCTTAGGGCTCCAAACTCTTTTCTCGCGTAGACGTTATTGTGATGCCCTTTTTGTTTTAAATATTTTCAATAGCAAAATTTATTGCAAATTTGCCCTTGATCACGTAAGCGTTCATATCCCTTCTCGGGCTTCTCGTAATCCTAAATTATTTTTTCTCGATAGCTCTTATAAGACGAGCCCTATAGGTCGTTGTATCCATAGCGCCAATTCTAGATTTGTCGAGTTTGACTTTTATCATAAAAGGAAAGCCAAACTCAGAGAGTTATTTAAGGATGTCCCATATCAATAATTTATCATGTAGAGGTTCTGCCTATATTATTTAAACTTACAATATTCTGATATATTTTTTGCATAATGTTACTGCTTACTATTTAGTTATTTGTTTTTAATGTTACTTTTTATTCTTATTATTATTAACTACTTTTTTTTTAATCTCGTAGCTATTCATCAGTATATACAATTATTAAGCTATTTTTGTCTATCATTTTTTCTCATGTAAATATATGTATGGTATTTGTGTACTTTCAGTGCTGGCCTGTTATAGGTCCTACGACTGTTGGCCAGCACTATAATAAAGGAAATTGAAATTGAATTATTGTGATCAATGTAACGCTCTTTTTTCCTTGAGTGTAAACATTTGTTTATTTTACAATATTCAACCGTTAATAATGACTGCCATTCCCATGCAAATAGTAATTACTCATAATAATAAAGTGTTTCTTAGATAAAATGCAATTCAAATAATATAGTTTTATTTGTCATGAAGTGAAGACTTACAGAAATGAAACAAAGAGAGGATTTTTTTTAAAATTTAAACAATAAATTAATATATTATTACAAAATTCTATTTTAAAATTATCAACAGAGTTAGAATGTTTTATATTTCGAACGTAAGCAAAGACTTTAGACTCAATTCTTGACCAATATCTCGGAAAAATAACATTTGTATCTATAGTTCTCTGTCGGTTATTTGTGTTTGCTTTTATCTGTTTTAGGATTCATAAATCCAGCTATAGATTATAGTTTAACAATGTAAAAACCATTTGTAGGTATACCAACCTCAAGACTCTCATACTATGGTTATAATAAATAAGTGTGTGTTAGTTTAAACATGATATAATTTAATTTTTTATACAGATTTGATTTGGTGAGGTAAGTGTTAAATCCAGAATCTTATCAGAACTTAAAACATTTGGCTATCACGATATTTTATGCTTTAAAAAAATGTGTACTAGGCTACGTATTAAGTTTTATACTATGTACTATGTAAAGTTGAATTAGTAAGATGTGTTTTGATAGGGGAAGTTTCATTGGCCGTGCTCTCAATTTTTTTCCCCACCCGGTTGAAGAATGGAAGTTATTAAGGCCCCAAAATAACTTAAGTAATTTGATATTCATCCCACGTAATCAAACGCATCAGTTTCACGATTTCATTTCAGTACCAAGAGTCTTAATTCCTTTTTTCGATCCATCTACGGCTTGTATTAACTTAAAGACTCAGGATTGAGGTTACATTTTTAAGGAAATTCCTAGGGAGTGGAATAGAAAGGTCACTGATTAAAGTACCAAATTATTGTAATTTTGAGTGTTGACACTTTTTTTTAATCTCTGAAGAAGGCTGCTTACTCTTAATGATGATTATGAATATCATTGGCTACCATAATTTGTTTGCGTTTTTAAATTTATTTCTCATTACGTTGTTTCTTCCGTTTATAAACTATCAGGCAAAATGGATATGCTAACATTTGTTTTTAGTTGAAATAAAATTAATATATTTAAAAAAAAAAAGTGTCTTTGTTGATTCCACTCACTCTTCTCCCACAAAAGCCATTGCATATTTTCTTATCAACAACAATTCATTAATTTGCTTCGCATCACGTATCAGATTATTTAATTTTCTTTCTTTCTTTTGTTGGCAATAGCGTCCGTCTCTCTCTCATTACTTTAAAATATGGTAAAGGTATCCCCGTCTAACATTTTCATACACACTTTAGTTTGTCTTGCGAGGAAATGAGTTTTTCACTGAAATCTGATTGCTGGAATTCCTCCTTCCCTCTTAACTCACTCTTTTGTTCTTTAATACCCCTTCCCCCGTGCACATCTTACTTTTACTCTTTTTTTTTCTCTTCTTACTCTCTTTTTTTTTTAAATATACAGCAGCAGCCCTAGCGTCTTATGAGTAATCCATGCGAGCGAAGGGTGGAAAAGGGGTGGGTGGTAACGAAGAAATGCGAGAGAAAGCAGCTAAGACGGACAACCTCTTGTTAATGCGTGGAGGCCCGGGACAGCCACCCCTTCTCTTCCCCTCACCCCCCCTTTTGCGCCTAGGAGACGAACCAAATGCAAATTACACTGGAAGTATTGATTCGAGGGAGAGTCTTGCCTTCGCCCCGTTCCTTCGTTGAAAACGTGGGAATGCCTCGCAGCAGATAATTATTGTTCGAGAAACGCGCGCTCTGGACAGTCTCAAAATTACTCTTAGATGTTGTGTGTGTGTGTTTCTTTGCGCGTGGACGAGACGCCGCGTAGCGGCGGGTCAGGTGAACTAGGGCAGGTCGTCGTTCGAGTTTCTGTCGCTAGATGCCGCGCGGAGTATCACAGGCGATATTCAAACCATGTGTTTCGGAGGTGAAGGAAGACGGTTCTTTTTTATAATCTTGGAGTAGGCTTATCACATAAAAGAGATGCTTGGATTGTCCGCCAATCGGCCTAAGTCTTGCGAGAACCCTTTATCTTTGAGATAATAATCCTTGCTCAATGTTTAGACAGCTCTTAAAATACAACACTAAATTTAATAACGACAATAAATAGATAATTTACTTTAAACTTTTAATTGGATGACAACATGACTATTAAATTTCAACTTTACTTTACTAAATATACAATTATAAAAAAATCAATGTTTTAAATTGACTGGAGGAGAGGCGTAACTTTTTAATGGTTCGCTTACCTCAATTTTGTGGTAAGAATGAAATTGCTCTATTAATAATAATAATAATAATAAAATAATTTAAAATGAACTACGACAAAATAAATTGTTCTTTAATTAGTAGTAAAATGTATATCGTTCAATACAAAATATACAGTAGATAATTTATTTTAATTAAAATAATGTGATAGTAACATAAAACGTAATTTACCCCATATTATCAAACAAAGTGGTTACAAACGCCATCTTATATATTTATTTGTTGTGCCAATATTGCAAATCCCCGGTTTTCCTAGCGAAACACCAACTTTTGTGTTTATATAGAAACTTTCTCGGTACATCATTTTGAATACATTTTAGCGCAAAATTATGCGGCCATTTCTGCAACCACCCAATGGTAATTTGTATTTATTTAGCAATATCTCCAACAATGATACATGAAAACACGCTGGAAACATATCTAAAATATGAGATTAAGACAAAGACCTGTGAATTGGATGATTGTTAACAATTTATTACAATAAAATAAACAATACACCCTGATACATCGTTCATTTAGATTTCATCAAATTAGGATATTTTGTATAACTTTTATTTTATCTGTACCACGTCTTAGGGTTGTATTACTCTTAAATAAAAGACAAAAAATATATTAATTTCACAAAATATTATGATAAGATATGAGACTGTCTTTGACTAATGTGATACAACATCACGTGACATTTATTCCAAAGTTTTTTTACAACAGTCGTAGGGCGATTTAAATCAACTAACAGCTGTTGGCTGTAAAGGTTGGAAATTAAAATTTCGGAATCAAGTTGTCAAAAAATGTTTACGATTGGATAAATAAACTTTTATAAATTTGTTCCCCCCTTCCACCCTCCCACAAGTGAACACTCACCCACACATGCACACACACTACTCACATCAATCCGGATGAAAAAATTGACAGAAGTATAATTTTAACTCTTTTTTAAAAATAATTTATAATCATAAAAAAATAGTCACAGTATGTGTTTATATTTTGGGTGAAATATAAGGTTTCAAATATAAATTAATATAATTTAAATTTAATTTAATTAAATATATTTTTTAGAACTCGAAAATTAATAAAGTATATATAATAGACCTTTTTTTTATCATCAGCTGAAAGTTTTTTTTTCCAAAATGCATCACTCAACCTTTTTTTTTTAATCTTCGCAAAAGTGAACGAACTGGTATTCTGTGATGACAAATGCTTAAGATGTCAATAGCGCGCGGCAATTTAAAAAACAAGAAACATCTTGAAAACGGCGATGGCTTATAAAATACGGGGCCTTTCCGAATGATCACCTTAATATTATTTATTATTTGATGTTCTGTCTCACGACAGGTCCATTCCTTTTGTCTGTGAACTTAGACCTCCAATGTGCCAATGTCCTTTGCCTCCTTCAGCTCTCAAAATTTCCTTCTTTCCTTCAAGTCCTCCAATATTTGAATCCTCCCTCGTCCTAAACTACTCTTTCCCTCAACCTTTCCTTCTATGACGTCGTACAGAAGACAGTTCCTCCTAAGGACGTGTCCGATACAGTTTCCTTTGTACCGAAGAATCACATCCAAAATGGTTCTCTTCCCACCCTCTCTTTTAACCCCCAGAGGAATTTGTTAAGTAACCCTCGTGCTAAAACATATTAAGTGAAGAAAGAAAAAAAACTGTTCTAGATGTAAAAAAAAAGCAGTTACCACAAGGAGATCGAATCCTAGTCGGGTAATCTTGGGGCAGTTTTTCCCCCAAATGATTTTCCACTCCTTATACATACAAATGCGGTTGTATTTCCTCTAAATTAACCTTCAGCCTCGTCCCTAACACATTACCGTAATTAATACATATGCATATAACATGAACGGGTAGTAAAACGCGGCTCTAAAAAATAATAAATATACATCCGACATTATTACGTCAACTTTCTAGTCGATATTTCTCCACACCTAGAAACATTGGCTTGCACGCGACTGAAACTACGTGATCCCCGATGCAGATTAAAAAAAAAAAAAACTGTTACAAAAGAGGTGTGTCTGTAACTTGTAAACGTCATCTGAACAATTCTTGTAAAGTTCGTTACAAGATCAATTCGGATGTGAACATGGACGATATAAT